>JAHZNH010001009.1:0-10160 GCA_027744355.1 Tyrannoseira gladiata
ACAGCACTGGATCCCACACAGCCTTACCATAAACCCCATTCTTGGGGGTCATCGTCGCGGTCTTGTATACAACTTCAATTTCCGTCCTCTCACTTCTCTCCGTGGGAACTATGCGGTATTTTGAAAGCAGTTCAACGAGAACCATTTTGATCACCTTGTCCGCATACTTCCTCCCAATGCAAATTCTCTTTCCTCGCCCGAATGGCTGGAATGCGATTTCCTGCTCTGGGCTGAGATTGTAAAACCGTTCCGGATTGAACGTCCTCGGGTTATCCCAAATGTCCGTAGAATTTAATATCTGATAAAGGCACACTTGGACGTGGACGTCTTTGGGGATGGTACATTTTCTCATAGATCCCTGGCACTCGAACTCATGCTCAATGTCCCTATTGCCGCTCCTAAGAATTCAATTTTTAAAAAATCGATTAAATTGTACTGTCCTCCAAGGAGCGATCATGCAATTCAACGTAATTATAATTTACAAAACAACAGCAGCAAAAAATTATTTACCGGCTAATAAATGTAGTCCCTTCAATAATGGTCCAATGTCATCACCTTCTTCTTTCCCCATCATTACGTCCCGAATCTCGTTCCTCACGTTATCTTGAATCTCCGCATGATTTATGAGAAGATGAATGATGAATGCCAAGCTTGCACTCAACGTTTCATATCCGGCTTCGAAAAACAGCACTGAGTTGGCCACCACCGAGTCCTCACTCAATCTTCTTGAAGCTAACATGACCTGCAGCAAGTCTACTCTAGGATCATCCCTAGGCCTGGAGTTTTCTAGAGCGTTCCTTCTTTCACTAACCGTACTTTCCCCCAATGCCCATAGTTCGGAGTCGTTTTCCGACCGCATGAAACTCTTGACGCGCTCCCATGCCACTCGCAATTTTTGCAGTGGTCTTTGTATCTCAGGAAGACACAAAAACAGCTTAAGTATGAATGTCCCAGTCGACTTTGAAAATTCTTGCTCCACGGCGGATTTCAAAACTTCATTCGGATTCTCCTGGATGTTTGATTCGATACCGAAACCTGTCCTCCCAATCAAGTCTAAAGTGAGGTTTTGTAAAGGACGATAAAAGTCGATTTCCACGTCCGGGGTTATCTGAGACATGAAGATGGTGATGAGATCTTTGATGCTGGGTGTCATGGATTTCAGATTTTGAAGTGAAAACCCCTTGTCCAACACCCCTCTAATTACTCGCCACTGCTTAACATCCACATTTCCAAGCATTTTTCCTCGCTTCGGGTCTGGGTTAATTCCTCCGGGAACGCGCCTTGGTCTATGGAGGAAGTTGTTGCCTTCCGTCACCTGGATTCTCTGAATGAGGTTGAGGTCTGAAATCAGAATGTAGGGTTTTGCGCCCATCAGGAATCCACAGATGTTTCCATATCTGCAAAACACAATACTTAAATCAATCCCCCAACTCAGAGCACCCCAAGTCACAAAAAAAACTATAAATGAATTCAAACAACTCTATCACTGGCGGTAATAACTATTCATAATGTTGCAAAAAATATTCCAGATTAAAATACTTACCTTTCTTTGAGCTGACCATCCCATAAGACATTCGGCGTACTCAAGTATTCCCGGAGGTTGCCAAAAAACCAGTGGGGCTCGGGTCCGGGTATTCCAGCCCTCTTCAGCAACGTCATTCTCCGTTTTCGCAGCTTCGCACAATATACTACAAAAACTGTAAGACCGATAGTGGCAACTGTAACTACTAGCCCTACATCACTTAGAATCTGAGAAGGCAGCATTTTTTCCAAAAAAAATTACAGTGACTTTAAATTCCCCGCAAAAATATACATGCTTCAACTTTGGAAGATCTTCGTCGGTCGAGTTCTTGTTTAGAATTGTAGAATTCGGCCGTGCTCCCATGTTTTATCAAGCAAATAATTAGGGTGACTCACTTCTACTACACATCCAATATTAACAAATGACCAGCAACGTTTTTCCACCAACAATATTCGTCGAGACCTCCCAGGAAACGCACATTTACATAGTGCTTTGTGTATCTAGACCGATATTTTTTCATGAAGTAGCATCTACTTAATCATGATTCAATAAATTTCAAGCGTTGGTTTGTCACTGGTGAAGTGATGACTTCATTTATTCATGAAAGTCAACAATCTGATTTATTTATCAAACATTTAAATCATGAAGAGTTAAAAAAACTAATAAAATGCTCCTGTTTGAGTTCATAGTCCCATCATATGCATTCATTTATCTAGTGCACCAGAGCACTTCAGCTTTAATGGTTATTTTTTACCACTCGTTATAATCCATAACTAATGGGGACACCGGCAGGAGCATAAGTATAATTTGTTGATTACTGATTTAATGACACATAAAGCGTTCATGTACATGGGCAATCTGAGGGGGAGCACAGAGATCACTCTGATGGCAAAATATTTGGATAGATGAGCATAAGTAGATAGGTAGTGAAACATTTAGCTTTCTAATCTAATCATGTACATTGCTTATCAGATCAGACATGCAGTTTCCGCAAGCACTTGGAGATCTTCATTCCCATTCAGGAGGCCAATTATGGAATCACACTCAAGCTTAAACCTCGGAATCGGCGGAGCAAAAATGTACGATATATAAATATTCCTTCAGTGACTACCCATAAAGTTCTACACGGCCAGAAGTCATCAACTCAGATTAAAGTGAGTTTCCCACGGTTGGAATATTTATGCTGTTATGAAATGCTGAAAAGTGATTCATTTTTATGAGGGTGGGTGGCTCAGAATCAGCCATGCCGAGATTTATTTATGCTCAGTCGTTGATCTCTCAGTTTCAAGAAGATTTTAGCTTTTAGTAGAAGAAGATCTCTACTTCCTCCTTAGGCATAATTATTAGTTAACCATTTCTGATTCTGCATTGCGATGGATGATGATCATGATGATTTGGCAACCCCCCCCCCATGATCAGATCTTGAAAGAAATCGGTGATAAAATTTTATCATGCGGAGTTCGGATGGGGGTTGAGGCAACCCCATAATCCTTCAAAAATGTGTCCATAATCGATGCGTAATATATACAATCGCTGTCATAATGCTGCATTAGCCAACCATCCATTGAATTGAAGAAGCACGCCAAGGTCTAACCTTCGATTCGATAATCCGCAACTCCTCGTTCTTGAGCAAACAATGAAAGCCTTGAGATTTTAGAAAATTTTGAAATTTCAATTGAAAAATCCGCCCCCAACATCTTTACTCAGACCCTTGATTACCGCAAGCGACCATACAATCCCAAACGGGAGACAAAAGCAATGCCAAATTACATTTATAATTTTTAATGTTTATGCATTGCCTATCAGCCAAGGCTCAGCTTGTGCAAACCGATTGCGCCACCCAAACTATAAAATAAGGATGTAGAGACGTGTCGGTGTATTAAACGTTTCATTTGTCTTTGTCTTCTGGCATAGTGGAGGTTGTTCCCTAAGAAAAAAATTATTATTCCTTCCATCCAGCCATCCACTACCGAACAAGTTTTTAGTCGAGAAGTTGACAGCACATCATTTTATTACTCTTAAAGTATTTCCTCCATTTAAATAAGTAATATTAAAGTGTTTGGCCGGATTTGCCAGACACTTCCATTTCTATTTCGTTACTCGCGTAAGAGCAGATAGGCAACCTGCGTTCTGTACCGGTAAGATTTGAATAATAAAGTTTTATTTAGTGATTAAGTACTCAATCAGTTTTTTTTAGAATTAGTATGGCATTTTCGGATTGGAATGCATTTTTTCCATTCCGTTCCCTGTGATGAAGCATTGTCCATCCGTGACGAGTAGTCCGAAACACTCGCATTATTTTAAGAACTCGGAGTCAACGCTTCATCACAGAGGTTGAGTCTATAGACAAAGCAAGTGCATAACCCAATTTGCTCCCAATTCCCAGGAATTGCTGATTTCTGCTCAACCAATGGTCCACACCGTAAGCCAATGCCCTTTTGATTTGGTCGAGTGCATTCGATCACTATTAATTTATTCAAGTTGCATAGATTGAGAAAAGAATGTTTGAACTCGAAAATCTCTTTGCACACCATCTTCCAGAACGCTAGCTTCCCGTGCATTGCTGAGACAAAGTGGCCGTAGACCATAAGTTGATCTTTTAAAGCGCATGTAAGTTAATAACCCAATTTGCTCCCAATTCCCAGGAATTGCTGATTTCTGCTCAACCAATGGTCCACACCGTAAGCCAATGCCCTTTTGATTTGGTCGAGTGCATTCGATTACTATTAATTTATTCAAGTTGCATAGATTGAGAAATGAATGTTTGAACTCTCGAAAATCTCTTTGCACACCATCTTCCAGAACGCTAGCTTCCCGTGCATTGCTGAGACAAAGTGGCCGTAGACCATAAGTAGATCTTATTGAGGGCATGTAAGTTAGTCAGATATTTTTATCCCCTTACGTTTGTGAGTATGACGTTTTCTTCATATGTATATATTGCTCTGTGCATTCTTTTTGTTGTTATTATCAGTAGATCGCTGAGTATCTCATTGTTCCAGACCTGGGTTCTAAGTACGTAAGAAAGAAATAAAAATGGGCGAACCATCAGCATCATCAGCTCCTTTCTCCTCTGCTCGTACCATCCTCCGAGCGGGTATGGTTTGCATGGGTTGTCGTTGTGGGTGGCTCTGTTGCGAGTGCATACACTGTTGCATGAGTTGCAAAGAACTACGGCGCTACTGCTTATGCCAATGGGACCCATCTCCTAACAAGACCCCGTGCTTCTTCTGCAAGATGCTGGCCACCTCATGCTCCTGCCGTCAACGCTACCGGTGCAAGTGGTGCCAGGTGTCTCTGGCCCAGTGCAAGCGTGGCGGATGCATCACTCTCTTGCCGAACCGCTTCTCATCCGAGGCGGATCCCTTCGTGGAAATATTCAATAGGGAGGAAAAGGACATGTTCGAGGATGAGGAGGTGCAGAACGCTTCCGCTGCTCCTGCTACTGAGGAGGGAGAGGTTAAGGAGGAGGAGGAGAGCGCTCCAGAAGCGGGTGGGAATGACACTGACTCGCTCAAGTCCTTCAACACGGCATCATCCTCTTCCATGAGGTTGGAGTGCGGCTCACGAGCATCGGTCGATTTGAGCGTGTGCAGCGTCTTCCAGGAGGACTGGTGGGAAAGCCAGAGGGATGATGGGAATAAGTCCGAGCCCGAGAGTGCCAGCGGCCAGAGTGTCGTCAGCAAAGATTCGCTTGCCTCCGTGTAATTCCATGGGGAGCATGCCTGGGGAAAGATGAGACATCCTGCCTATTTTAGTACATACTTAATCATTTTTGAGTTTATACTTAAGTGTATTATATTTATACTCACAATTAAGTAATTAGTATTAGTTCTCATTTATCCGAAAATTTATCATAGTTTTAACAAATACACAGATGTACACATTGTATTGTAATGGCAGGTTGTTGTTCGGTTAGAAACGAATAAAATTAATGGTAGATAAATATACATAAGCTTCCAAATATTCAATGTCATTAAAAGGTTGACATCATCATCATCATTACCACCTCCCCCATGTTCTGGTACTACGCTGCAATAACTTAAACAATTTTATTTGTAGCATCGGCAGGATCAATTTTTTAAACATTACATTCTTACACGGTGAACTCATCAACAGCAATATATTTTTTTTTGGCAAAGCACTCATAGTTTTAGGCGGCTGCCTGGAAGTGTCTTCTTGGAATTAGATATAAGTGCATATTTTCCCTTTCCTAGGCAGACACAAGAACTTTCGGTTCGTTTTTTAGGTACGACATTCTAATAAACACGTCATAAATCCTTCTAGAAGCATTAATTGTTGAAAGCGATATGTATTTGGGTAATTTAAAAGCACATAAACCGCCGCGATACTCTACCTGCCGTATTGCGAGTCTTAATTATGTACAGCGCAAAAAAACTTTTCCTCCTCTTTATCTAAGGCGGTATGTTCATTAACAGGTGCAATTTACTCTTCTGTGGCGTGTGCCACCGGCAAAGTTAAAAGAAGTGAACACCTGTCGAACTCACCCCCGACATTAAAAACTTTGTTATTCGATCAGCATCCAATCAATAACCGCCATAGCATATCTATTTGCTAGATTCCCACTTNATTTGCTAGATTCCCACTTTCAAGTTCCACCAGATGCCGGTCGATGTTCCAGGAATGAGCCGGTGGGTAAAGGCGGTTGGCTCAACATATGCAAACTTAATGCCTTCGTTTTTTCGGTGCAAAACAAAATTAACTGGCTTTGATTGTTTGATTGCGCTCGTGCCTCAACGTGCTTGAATTTTTTTCCGAACTAATTGAAAAATGACACGTCCTCATCCTTCCACGGGAGCGTGAACTTGTGGACTTTACTCCCTGTACTCGCTCTTTATTCCGGATCAGTGGCATTAATTTGGATCGCCCCGCTTACATAAGGAGAGCGTTTCAGCTCGTGTGCACTCCCTCTTCTCAGGAGGGAATAAATTCCGGATCCGTGGCATTAATTTGGATCGCCCCGCTTACATAAGGAGAGCGTTTCAGCTCGTGTGCACTCCCTCTTCTCAGGAGGGAATAAATAAGTAAGCAGCTAAACTATTTTTTACAAAGTCCTAATTGGATGGCCGCTCTAAAGTACGCAGATCGTCGTCGTTAGACATGGCCTTCTATCAGCGTCTCTCCAAAACCATCGGATGCAATCACCGCTCCGCAAAGTAGCAATCAATTGAGGCCTCTTCGAAAGAACAGGATTATGATTAGAGCTCAAAATCATGCTCAAAACATCCCGTCCTTAATCAAGGCGAGTAAAATTTGCCATATCCATCCGATTTGCTGACGTTATTGCACTTCCAATCAAAGTCCAACTAACGAATTGCCGGGTAGTGGTTAATTACTTATTTACCAATTCTAGGCGGCTTACATCACCCCCTTTATGAGTTGCTCCTAATGAATGCAAACACCGACATTTGTACTTTTGCCTGCACAGATAGATCACCCTTATTATACCAGGTCGAAAGGCAACATTTTGATTATGTCTGAAATGCATATGGTATAATCACTGATCATCGTCTCCTCATGAATATTTGTTTATATTTTCAATCTAAACTTAAACCAGTCACCGACTTGACGCAAACAATTTAATTTGCTTGGATTCGTGATGAACAACGATAGGCTGATAAATACGTATTTTTATATATTTATTTATCCACGCCGATTTGTATGCATCTGGTCGCGGGTCCATACGACAAAAAATGAATTGAATTGGGTTCGCAATAATTTTCAGTATAAATACAAATAACGCCAAAGTAAACATTTGACCGACGAAAATTTACAGCCTGAGCCCCTAAAAAAACTACAGTGCAGGCGGATGGGCAGTATTGTTTCAAGCTCGGCAATTAAAACCGAATATTTATTTTCTTAATAATTGCTCAACCAACAACAGGTAATTCGAATGGCATACACTGGGACAGTTCAAATGGTATAATTATTTTACATATTTATCTTTATTCCACAGCGTTATTTTTTACCCTAAAAACCATGACAAAAAATTAATTTAAGTATGGAGGTGGCCAAAGGACTACTCCCTTATTGCTTGCCAGGATTTACTGCCAGGATGAGAACACTTAAAGATAACGGGGCGTTAATGCATAAGTATGGCCATTCCATTCCAATCCGTTATGCATTTTCCTTTCTGTTCTCATATTATCCATCCATCCATTCGAATCATCCTGGTATGCAGGGGAAACTTTCTCCCGAAAAAATCTGACTGAGCCTTCCTAATAAAAAGCCTTTCAACTCCAGAATCCTCCTCACTCTTCCTCCTGCTCGCGAAGCAAAGGTTTCTGCTAAGCCTTCCTCCTTCTTCACCGAAGGTAAGTTTGATAGGAAAGTTTTTTCTGCTTTCCCCACTCCACTCAACTCGAATTCCTTAATACAGCGAGTCCACACCGAATTCTGCGGCAGTTGGAGTTTTGACGTGGAAGTGAAAGCATCGTGGAAGTCTACTCATTGCTGTCACCACCACCACACCGCCGCAACGCACCAAGCAAGCCGCCGTCTCGACTTTGCCAAGTCTCTGCATTGCGTTCAAGAGTATTCCTCCTCTCTCCTTAGATTTTTTCAAGCTCCCAACTATTTTACTACCCTTCCCCCCAATTTCCCAAGTGCAGGAAAGCATCCTTTTCTTCATTCATTCTTATTGCAATCAAACCCCAAAAAAACTTTTCAATTTTTTATTTTCCAAACTCTGCTACTTCCTTCTTTAGCTTCCATTGTCAGCGTCCCTATTCCTATTCGATCCTTTACCCGCTGCGTACCTTTATCCACGAATTTAACTTTTTTTCTTTCGGAAACTCAAACTTTGTTTTTCGATTTCCACGAATCAGTGTACCTCATCTCGTCGTTTTTTTTGTGCGAGTTGAATTCGTGAATAAGTAATCCCTCACCTTTGAAGGGTAAAACAAGATTCACGTACTCATTATTGCATTGAATGCTTTCCAGTCGGCTAACTACTGAAGCCTCTATTGTTGATACTTATTATTGCGAACTGCACCGACAAATCCAGTTTTATTTTGCAGACTAAATATTTATATTGCACGTGAAGTGACTGACTATCAGAAGAGTTCATAACTACTTCAGACATTAAAGGATAGAATGCAATTTAGCCCCGTAATCTTCTCGTAAACGTCACCTCTCATTACTCAGAGTGTCGTCGTCGTCGAGGGAATCAAGTCTGGCTTTGGGCTTGTTCCCTCGAAGAAAAATCTTCCAGCAGCACAAGCGGTAAAAGAATAAGGAAACCGGTAAGAAGAAACTTTCCAGCAGTATTTCCCTGCTTCATTCTATCATATCACTTATGGGTTGTGTTGAAATGAACCATGCACATTTCTTCAATAATATGTATCCTCTCTTTATGATTTCTTCCAATTTAATTTTTTTGTTGGGGTTTGCCTTGAACGTTATTTTTTCGAGTTAGTATTCATTTTTTTACCAGCACATCTAAAGATTCGAATGAAATTCTTAAGTAAACAGTAAGCAAGTTTCGGAATGATCTGTTTACAATATTTTGGAATGAACAAGAGCTCATAATCCCTCACTCTATTCACCAGCTATTAAAATACTTTACAGCACTCACAAAACAAAATTAATCAGTGGAATTAAAGCTCCTTCTCTTTTAACCTCTCACTACTATTTAGTACTACCAAACAGAAAAAATATTTTTTATGCTTCTAAAAGCATGCCAAGGCAGAACACATAAAAAATGCATTTATTTCCAGAATGCGAATGATATTGCACGAGATTGCGAAGACAAAATACATGAATTCATAAATCATACATTCTTACCTAATTATACAAGGTCCAGAGACAATGCTAAGAAGTTTAGAACATGGTCAAACAAAACTGGAAGATTTTCTGACGACACCATCCTCACATAAAAAACATTACTATAACAACTTTGTCCAGAATGAAAATGGCATTTGTTGGCAATTTTTTTCTCATTCGCTTCTCGCTGCATGTTATTTACAAGCCCTTTGCGATGTAGAAGTGAAGAAAAAAGGTTGAGGAAGTACTATAAATACTTTCATTTCGACTGGATGTGACTTACGAATCATATGTGATGCACTTCTTTTAAAAAAAATTGAATCGCCTTGAATTCGCGCCTTGCAACGAGTTCAAATCATATGATTTTGTTCGCAAGAGATGAAGCATGCCTTTTTAGTGCAGCATTTCGCTTCCAATCAGTGCATCCGAGTTCCTTGAATGAACTTTAGGGAGAGTATCCACAAGATAAATAGCGAGTTTTTATTTAAGATTTCCATGTCGGAACATTGTTGCTTTCCTTTGGCTTTCTCGCGCGTGCTAGAGAACGTTAGCATTCAATAATTTGAAAGGTTTTGAGTAAGCCCTTTAGCCTGCTTAAGTCTGTTTATTTTATTGATCAACAACGGCAGTCCTCTCCCCTATCACAGGAATTTCCGACTGCGGCATCGCATCACAATCACAATACGATGGAGTCAATAGCAATGATTACATATGAGAATGGAAGCCTGCCTACTTACTTTGTCGCATTAGGAAAAAAACGGCATTTTCCATTCCTTCAGCGGGCATCGTTCCAGACAGAGAGTGAAAAAAAGCATTGGTACTTGTTTGAAGGAAAATCTTGCGAGATGAAAACGAA
>JAHZNH010001010.1:0-10804 GCA_027744355.1 Tyrannoseira gladiata
GACCTTCAAGGGGCATTCCGATTCCAAGTCCATGTTGCTCCAATTCCTCTTCTCCGGATACGGTGAATAAGATGAGTCCAACGATGATATCTTTCGCGAATCCGCTTTTGAGCGTCTTGTCATTTCCCCTTTCAGTCTGTAAATCCCTTCTTCTCGGGAGTGATTAACCGTGTTCCCGCTTGTCTTTCTGGATGTGGTCATGTTTACTTCCCTCATGTCAATATTATTTCTCTGATATGGTTTCGTTACTCCAATCTAATTAATTTTAATGACTAGAAAGAACCTTCCATCTTATTACGGAGGCAAAGAAAGTGTATCTCTCTATTTGTATCTGGGGTACTTTTAGTGTCATGAAATGTAGTGTCTTCTGGAATTCACTGTGTCATGGTATTATGATTCATGGATCATATCCAGGATCCGAGCATGGACCACTGGAAGACTTGGTTGAGAGTGATGTCCGGAACCTCATTTTTACGTGTGTACACTATATCAGCTGTAATGTACTTACTCAACTAATTGAAACTGTAATGTATTTACTTAATGTAATGGAATTTCACAATCTACGTCAGTTTAATTCAAATCAAAATTCACTTACTCGAACTAATACGTCAGTCTGTCAAAAACCCGATTTAGATTGTTTTTTTCTCTGTTCCAGTATTGTTGTGTACCTATCTGTGGATGTGGATCTTGTACGCCTGGAGAACTTTAGAATTCATGAGGAAACACTGATCACGTCATTCCTTTTCAATACAGGTCCATTCTTTCTTTCACTTGTGATCTAATACGATTTGATGTGATGACACCGCACTTTTTATCACTGAAATACAATTAACAATCGAATCAGCAGTTGTCCTTCACAATTTTCAGTGGAATACTACTACTCGTCCTGGAACTGGTGGACACCACCACATCAAAGCGAGAGCTGGTGTCTATGTACTTCACTTCCACTTCCTGCTGGAGCCAGTTAGTCCACTCCTCCTGAAATCCGCTTCGAGTAGGAGGAGGATGTTGATTCTGGTACTGGAGCTGTTGTTGTTTTTCTCTGTCTTCTCTTGTCACTCCCTAATTGGCATGAGGACAGGACGGGACAGTGAACAGAAAGTACTTTTGGAATTTCGGATAGGGGTAATATCGGCAAAAAAAGTATTGGTTTAGTTCAGCTCTTTCGCTCTCGGCTAATTAGTTTGTTATCTCGGTCGGTCTCACTAGTTTCCCTTCCTGTCAACGTCAATTTTCATCTGGGACGATGAGAACGAGAACAACACAAAGCTACTAGCGTTACTCTGATACTTCCTCCAATCACTCGCTCAATGCGGGCGACTGCTTCAGTTTTCAGTACTCCGGTTCAATTTTCAATGGAGATGTCACTCACTCACCGAGTCGCTGACTGAGCGCGCGAAATTCGAAAATTAAAATTCAACGCCGCTTTCCTTTTCCACTGACCACAATAAAAACAAGTTCTGCTTTCACGAATTCACGTCAGCTGATACGGTGGCTTTTTACTTCGATTCCGTGTTCTACTGTCTTTTTCACAAACTCGTCGTTTCAATTGTGGCTAGTGGCTTTTTTCCCTTTTCCCGTTCATTGTTTAATTCCCCGTTTACTTTTCTGATATGGTTGTCCTTTCACTTTCCACTCGTTTGATTTCCTGCCCTGTCAAAACAAAGAGAAAAATATAGATTAGAGGAGAAGTCCAGTCCATCCGATCCCTTTCATGAGTTCCATCATCATGTCATCATTCATTCTGTACTGATAAGCCCTCTACAAAACTGCAGAAGACATGGACTCGTCCACTACGGAAGTTGGGTAATATACTTTCTCATTAATTAATTTAGATCTTGATTTTTTATTAAGTTGTGCAGCTCCAGTCCGACAGGATTCACAATCAAAATATTTTTCTTCTAAAGTTCCATGCTCCCTGTCTATTGAGTCTATGGCCCCAAAGCCTTTACTCGACTTGACTCCAGAAAGACTGGCTGAATTTAAAAAAGTTAATGAGGGAATAATGGCCCCTAGTACTTCATCTCATTCTCATTGAAAACATTACCATCATTCCGCTTTATAGCTTGTTGACTACTATTATACGATGTATTTAGTCATGCCGCAGTTGAAAAGGCAAACGGGGCTCCGAGTCGCAGCCATAATTTTCTGTCTCTCTCCCTTTCTCTCTCCATTTGAGTTTTTCCCTAATCACTGCAATTAAACTCTGTCATGTCATCATCATCATTACAATAGCATCTTAAAAATAAAGCAATCCTTCCGCGGGCTGGATGAAGACAGCAGGACGACCAAGCAACTTTTTAAAAAATACTTATTAAGTATTTCTGCAAGATAGATGCAAACATGTAGACAAATGGCCATAAAGTTTTTTTTCTCTTCTGGAGTGCATTAATTATAACTGCTCTCCATGGAGGAGGGGAGGGAGTCGCCTGGAGTAAGTTGAAGTCTTTCCTCCACTGTTATTCTGGAGTTGTTATTATTTGCCTGTCGCACTGGATGAGCAGTTGCAGTTGGGGGTTGACATGTGATTTGGAGGAAAGTCAGTGAGCCAGCGAGACAGTCTTTTTTGGTAGTTCTTAAACTTCCCCAGAAGTCCTCATATAAAGGAGGATGTCACTTTTTATTTTAGTGTTGTAGTAGTAGTACCGATCCCTCCACGAATCTCCAGTCTCTGAGATGTTTGCTCATGTTCGACCAAAGAGATGATGGTTTTTTGGGGAAATTACCGCGGATTTTATCCTGCAGCTTCCCTTCACTTATCCTGACAGTGGTCCCTTTGGGTGCAGTTCTCCAGCGAAAGGAAGAAAAACGACTGTGTGCTGGTGACTACCAGAGCCATAACCAAGGAAAAACAGCGGGAGGTCTAAACATCGTTTAAGGGGGCGTTCATGAATAACGAGTGAGGAAACATTCCAATCGAGTATTTGTCGCATTTCGCCCCATCATAAGAGTGGAGAGTAAATTATCTTGGGTTTTGTGTGAATTATGGATTCTTTGAGTAGTTACACTTCCCCGAGACATTATGAACGGATGAGCCCCCAAAAAGTCGTCGTGGAAGTTTTCCTTTCCATCCACCGTAAAATTGCTCAAAAAATCCACAGAAAGGAGTGAACTAGAGTGAGGAGAAGGAGGGAGCAATGAAGATGAAATTACACTTTAATAATGTCCTCATGTCCCATGCAATGCATAAAGTAAAGAGGACTACCTAGTCCAACTTCACAGTTCCACAGACCCCAGCTTCAGTAATTTTCCAGTGGATAGGATGGGCTGGGACAAACGTAGCGGCATGAACTTGACAACTCAGCTCGGAGAAATAAAGAGTGCAATTTATATCAATGCATTTCCCCGTGACGCTAATGACTTTCAAAGGGGCAGCCTCGGAGAGCGTTATGGCACGTTAAATCACAAAATTTTCTGAGTTGAATAAACACGGTCCCTCTTTACCCCATATGACTTGAGAGGATGGTGATTGCAAATAAAAGCTCGCATTCAATTCAGTTCAGCTTAGCCACGAATACACGACAAGAACGTGTTTTTTACGACCTTCGGAGGTCAAATTAGAAAGGATGAGCATCATCTAAAAAACAGTTAAAATTCCTCGGGATATCAGAACCCCATCCTTTTCTCTCTCGTTCGTTGATGAAGAAGAGCAAGCAATTGTAGAAACCGGGAAAGCTGCCGCTTCATTCTCAATTCTCAAAAGAATTCCGGTCAGGATCAATGCCCATCATGAAATTAAAGCATGAGTACCGTCTCACTTCATTTCGATGTTTCGCTGGTGTAATGACATTTCATGTCATTTCGTGATGGGATTATGATGCGTTCGCCTTTTTTTGCGCAATTAAAAGCATCTTACAAGTTACAACTCATTAAGTCGATAAGTATTTCATGCTTGTTTAGCCAGGAAGGCGATTTTTCTATGCTGAAGTCGTGTTTTATTGTGACTGTATGAGTTCATCAGTTCACGAGATCAGTTTCAGCTCAGTTTATTTACATCTGATTTAATTTTTGTTCATATGACAAGATCTTTGCTCATTTGGCCTAAAAAGGGACAGCACAATAATAAACCTAATGACTCCTGCCCGACGAGCCACTCACTCACTCAGTCAGTATGAGGCCACGAGTGCAATTATATTGTTCACGAGACGATTCATTTGTACCCCAACTCTGTAATGGATATTTATAGCTGTGTTGAGAACTGCTGGCCGCTTTTTATTTACTACTTTGCTTATCGTCAAACTTGATCTAGATCTTATCAGTGCAACAGTCCCAAATGTTTAAATCCAAATCCTGTCCCCCAACCAACCAGGTCGGGCTTGGCCTGGTCTGGTCCAGCTGCTTCGTTTGAGTAGATTTGGTTTTCACTCACCTTCGAAAAAATAAACAAGATGAAAAAATTAAACCAATGCAGAATGTTCAGATCAGAATTAAATAATGCACAAAAACAAAGTGACCTTTTATCGATTCTATTATATTGAATGCTTTTTTCAGTGATGTGAGATGCGAATCCATACGGAGCATTCTGATTCTGAAGGCGAACGTCCTTACGAGATGCATTAGTGCCCATTTGAATTGGTAATGTAATGAGCGATTGTTTACTACGATCTGAGTGAGTCATTCAATGTCATTATGTTCTCCATTCTCAGCATAAATAGTCCACATCCACATTCTACGATTTCTATGTTCTGGTAAGACAAAATTACTCATTCATTCGTTCACTCACTTACTCAGATGAGATCGGATCGAGATGGGATTAAATCTCCGCACAACCACAGCCCTGAACTCATTGCGTTTGACTGAATTGTGTTGTTAGCTTATAGAGCTGAGCCTGTTCTTGAAGAAGGAATCGCATCTTCTTCGATCATATCTCATACTCCATAGTTTTGCAACCAGATCCAGTATATTTTCATCCCATCTCATCTACTTACTTCTTTCATTGACTTTGGATGATGGAACCGAGAACAAAGGCCAATTTCAGTTTGTTCAACAGAGCCATTTCAAATATTGCATGCAAATTTGGTTACGAGCACATGTGAGCAGTAAGCAGCGCATTCATGTTTCTTCACTTCACAAAATCTCAATCCCAAAAATTGCGTTGTGATACAATACAATGAACCTTTTATTGTTCACATTGTAAAAATAACAACGTAACTTTTCATTTCGGATGCCTATGGCTAAATATGAATGTTATTTTCATACAATGTTTTCTCTGGAAATAGCATTAGAGAGATTAAATTACTTTGCCTGTACAACGTTTTGAGTTCATTTTGTCATTCGGGGTAAAGATATGGTTTGCAATTCTCCAAAATCGTAAATACGGACTACCCCTTTAATTTGGGGATATACGGTGTGTCTATACTTTCTCAAGTCTTTTCCTCCTTCACAACACTTAAAAATCCTGAAAGATCCAATCCACCTCTTTGAGCTTGTGACTAGGATCTCCAAGCATCTCCACTCTGGGCTGGATGGAGGAGCACAACTCCATGCATAATAAATTATTCCCTTGTTCACCGTTTCAAAATTGCGATTGTGTTGTGTTGAGCTAGATCTCGATTCTTTCTCTCGCAACAAGCTCCATTAAACTCCAACCACCACCACTACTCCACTAGAACAACAATTCCTTCTCTACAAGGAGATTACATTGTAGCAGATTGTAGATTTGTAGTGTAGTGCCATTATAATCCCTTTTTGAACTAGGAGGCGATCCAATCCAACATCACAACAACAACTCGAAGCGGCGATAGGAATAGGAATATGAAAATGCAGAATGTTCTTCAAACAGCCAAGGCGGTGATAAAAAAAATGCTCTCGGAATAAGTACAATAGAGACTTTTCTTGGGTTGCCTGCAACAAAAACATTATTTTAGAAAGTCAGAGTCAGCAACAACCCAAAAAACGAGCTCATATTTTCGCCATTGATTTTTTCAGTGAAAAGAGCTTTTGGCTTCTCTTGTCATAATAATAATAATACAAATGGCAGGAGTACCAGTGCAGTGATTCTAGTTCTACAGAACCACTGCGGAAGATTTTTTTGGGGGGGAAGGAAGATGAATAGAATTTGAGACTCGAGTATGTAGTTGGAAGGGAAGAAGTGTACTTTATTTTTGCCAAAACAAGAAAAGGATTGAATTGAATTGCGATCCAAGTTGTACTATTCCATTCCGAAGCTGCGATCGTGCATCATGTCCTTTATGACAGGAGGGACAGCTCGCCATAAAAAAGGATGAAGGAATACCTTGTTTGCTTGAACGAGAACTGTTGAGCTATTGTAGCTACACCAGTGGATTTTTGGATTGGTATTGGTACGTATTTGTACTTTAGCAAACATATAATGAATTGATACATTTTCTCCATTGCGCAGAGTTATTGAGATGATTTGCGAGCCAAAAATTATGAAGAGCAAGGAGTGAATTGTGGACTTGTTTTCCTTTCTTTCGCTCGTTTTTCAAAAATGGGGATGAGAAATGGTGATGATGGGATGGCGATGCCAAAATAAAAGAAGGAGTTATGTTCATGCTGGCGAGAGCTCGTGATTGGCGAGGAGTAATGAATTTGCCAAAATTTAAGAGGGAATTTCTAAACTCCAAAGCAGTAAGAAAGGAAATATAGATACATACGACTCAAGTTTAGAATTTGAGAAAGAAGTAAGGTTTTAGAGTCTAGTGCCTGACTGGAATAAAATGACTAGAAGCCCATATCAGATTTTGATGTGGTGTTCCGGTTTTCTGTATCACACAGGTAGGTGAGGCTGGTGTTCTATGTTATCTTCATTGATTTGTCCACTACGGATTTGCTAATTTGCAAATTAAAAAATAACGAGAGGTTGTAATAATTGTGGTTTAACAATTTTTATAATAGGTGGGAACCTAATTTAACTTTCCGTGACTCTCCTACAAAAAAGGTCACAATGCAGTTGTTTTGCGCATCCAAAACAAGCAGTAAGGTAATTTTCTGAATGTTTGTATTTCTACAAAGTTGATACTGTAAAAAACTGCAATTCACGAATCTATTTTAGGAGAAATATGAGAACTACTGTTTTCCATTAGGATATTCAATCTTCAATAATATAAAATGTATCAATCCTCGATTGAATCGAAAAAGATTCGTGAATGTGGTAAAAGTGTAGCGAAGTGCATTTCGTGTTTTTCTAGTGCAGACAAACCCAAAATGCAGACTTGAGCACTTCTGATTTCGCATTCCTAATCGTTTCTAGCCAGCCTCTCTGCACTGGGTTTTCTTTTTCATTGAAAAGTGGGTGGGAAGAGAAATGAAATGCACTCATTGCTGCGAGTGCCTTTTTTGTTTGGTTTACAGTGGCAATAAGTACTTTCTCCTGGGGATGTGAGTAGTGGATGCATGAGCCTCCGAGTCCCTGTCCAATCCAAAATTCGAAAGCAACATCAAAAACAAAAAACCAACAAAGTAGGGCTGGTTCGACTCCCTACATATTCGGGTCGATATATGATGTACGACTGAGGTTGAGAATTATTTGGAAATGCGAAAAAAAATCCTACATTTCCCCCCGATTTTGGTTCGCTTCCGTGTGTATTTATGAGCTTAAAATGACAAGCAGGAGCCGGCAATCCACAACCCGAATTTCAAAGCTTGTTTGCTCTTGCACGGCTACTACATAGTACAACTGGTTTCCCGGTTTAAAACTGATTCGGAGGGGCTATTAAGGCTGTGGGGAGGTACCCGCGATTTATTTGCAATTTCCCCTTTTATTTGCCATTTCAGCTGAAAGCTCGAGGGAAAGTAGGCCTAGTAGTGGTAGTAAGTATGCTTGAACTGAACCGTGGACTAGAGCTCCAGGAAAATATGTACCAGTAATGATGACTTGTTTCTCGGATAAAGCCCTCATGCCAGTGGCGGAACACTTCCGAAAAATGAAATGGAGGTAATCAGAGAAAATTGCCTCGTTTTTCGGTCAAAGCCAAACAAAAAAGAGAGTTTGCAGGATGGGGATAACAACGAAGCCACTAACGAGGAAAAATACCGGATGAATGGAGGAGGAGGAGGAGAATCGGAGAGTCAGGAATAGGAATCTGGCTTGGCCTGGCCATTTGCCTTTTTTCCAATAATTTCCTTCTTCGAAAAAATAAATATCTGTAATGTATTGCTCGGCAGGCACATGCCACCTAATTCCTCCGAGGGGAGGTCGGAGGATCGGGTAACGATCGAGTAATTGGGATTTGATGAAATATTTCGCGAAAATGAAGAGGCTGCTTCCGCTTCGCGGAGGGATACATCTCAGATTAAGGTAATTCAACCGATTCGGTGGAACAGATGGAAAATGATGATAAGATTGGAAGATGATCACAGTTTGTATCGGATTGGTAGGGATTCGAAGTGAAATTGTTGTTGTTGATAAACTAAGGAGATCAGCGAAAAGCATGCAGTACTTGTTGGCTGAGTGGGTTGGATGATGATGATGGATTTTGATGAAAAATGGTGAGACGAATTTCGCGGAATCGTGGGGAAGGACTGAGCTCTGAACTGAGAATGGATGAAGATTAGTCACCCGAGCATAAACATACCGTCGCAGCACCCTACCATATCAAGCGCCATCAAAGGTCTTGTTGTACGAGCTGAAAAAAGGCTCATGAATTATTACCTCCCGATATTTTGGTCAGGTTTGTCAGGTACCTCGATCAATCGCCACGAGCGAAATACTTATAGGACCCGATACCAATCCACGAGAAGAAATTCTTTCGATCTCTCAATCCAAATTTGAATCCAGGTGCCAGGTAGACACATCAATTATAGAAGCTTACATACGCCAACACAATCGTCATTTTAATTGCTGTTCGCACCTCAAAAAAGCTCGTAATTTTAAATGAACCAGAGCAAAATGGGAGTCTGAACAAGAGGATCCGCAAATGACTCATGGTTGGATTGGGACAGTTCCCAGTATTTAGTTTGGCTCATTATGCTTGATAATCTGACAAAATAGGATGTTAATGATAAGATTTGCATATCTATTCTGAACATTTCAATTGGAGTCAGTCAGGCCAAGTCAGTCTAGGATCTGTTTTGAGTGTGGGCTCATCATGATTGTGTTTTTGCTCATGTAAGTAAACTTTTACTTCACACCTGAACTAAACGGACAGGTTCTCCCCACTTTTAAAATGGCTTCATCTTCTCTTGGAATAACAAATGGAGAATCAAAAGTTAAGCACGGTTAAACTTTTTGATATGGACCGTGAACAACAATCTGAAATCCTTCTTCTGGGAAAGGGAGCATCAGCATTCATAACAGATTTTCCTAGTAATCCCGGGAGAAACATGCGTACCCAAGCTCTACGATGTAGTGAATGCGAATAACGCGAAATGCGCATGTTATTGTGCCGAATATGGAAGGGGAGAGTGAAATATTTTGATGTTGATTGCATAAAAATGGAGATGCACTCACGACCAGTCACATCCATATCTCCACATTTTTGAGGTAATGATCGCGATGATGATAAGCAATACAATAGTAATGATGTAGGCTTTCCAAAGAAAGCGAGTTTTTTTTTGTGTGTGACCAGACCAGACCTAGCCATTAGGGAAGAGTGGAAGACCACCACCCAATCAATTTGCAATCATTAGGTCACATCATTAGTTTATCACCTCACCTAACCTCCCAACTAAACACCGCCACGCCATGCCATGCAACACCACACCAAGTAAGAGTCAGCCAGCCAATCATGTAGTTCTCAAACGAAGGTGATTTTTACTTTTCCCACATGGACAGGGAAAATTACAGGGATGGATCAAACCTGTCGTAACATTAATGCATTATTCAGGGAAAGAGGAGGACTACATAATATCGGTAATAATTGCGTGGAGAGGGGAGACTCTCCCGCGTAATCAAGAAAACACACAGAATTAAGTACGCCGGGCATTTGCCCATAGAGGTGACGATAACGATGGGAAAATTATTCGATGTCGGAGTGAACATGATGATAAGGACCTGCATCGATGATCATTGATTCGCTCACTTTAGTCTCTTCAAATTCTTTAATTTTTTATGTAATTGTAGTCTACAGGTCACCCAACAACAATGAATGCCTTGACCTTCCCATCCCATCCTAGCTCATGAATACGAAGCTGTAATTTCAGTTTTTATCCACTCTCATTTTTTTCATTCGGGGATTGTTGATCCGCGAGTGCACTTTTATGATTGAGTGAGTAATCAGTGAAACCTGCTCAGGTCCACTCCAACTCCAGGTCATATTTAGGGACCAGGCTTGAGTTCATTTTCTATTCATTCAATTCAGGATTGAAGTGCATCAGGGAAGATAAAAACTTGCTTTTAGTAATGCGGAGTCATCATATGCCAGCAGGCCATATATGTCAAAATTCATGAATGCAAATTTTGTCTCTCGGATGAGCTACGCACATTTCCCTAATTGTGCATAAATATTATTGTAATTCGTAGTTCTTTGAATTAGAGCTCCTCTTAAAGAGCTATATTCCTATCCTCTTGGTTTAGAATGTGAATTTTTAGCCTGTCTCCATTCTGTAAGAAATACGGTGGTTATATGCAAGTAGTTTTTTTTGTTGCGGTTCAAGATGAACATATCTTCTTGGCTTTTGTTGCAGGTCCACTAGTAACTAGTCCGGTCGTGTTAAATTATAACAACATCATCATCATATTACTTCTACCTCGTCTGCCCGCTTCGTTTGAGTTGTTTCTCCTCTTCATCTTCAATTACGATAACATTTTTTACGATCCCGAGTTCATGTTTCATGTTAGTTTTTTATGCACAATTGCCAATTGTAAATTGTAATTATGCACGGGCACAACCAACCTTACTAC
>JAHZNH010001011.1:0-10185 GCA_027744355.1 Tyrannoseira gladiata
TAGAGCCGAAGGCTCTAGTGGCGGAATTAGACACTGAAACCACTTCTAGGTAAGAACATGCTAACGACTAGAAAAAAACGAGAAAGGCTTGTGATGGATGGAGGAGAAAGGGATTGTGGTTCTACAGGATGGATGTGATGTTTGTAAAAAGTTACGAAAGATGTGCGGATGTTGTTATTGCAGAAGCCTTAGAATAACACGTCGGCAACTTATAAAAATACTGGAAACCATCCGGATCCGGATCACCTCCATTATCGCAAGAGGAAGTAATGAGAACGAGGATGAACTCAGGACAAGTATATATATACTTATGTATATGTCGTCGGTGTAGAAATAGAATTATTAATGATTGACGCTTATGTTTTCATTGATTTTCTGAAAATGTTACTCAATTTACCCTTTCTTCAGGGCTCAAAACAAACTTGCTAAATATTTAGAGTGAGTTAACGAAATCTGTACTTTCTTGACACTCCATATCAGCGAATTAACTTTCAAGGCCCTTCTCAATAATCTAGTAATTTTAGTAATTTTGCATCTGTTAAGATTTCGTTTCAAATTAAATATTACGCTTGACGAATAATTGTGACTTGAGATAATAAAAAGTTATAGACTCTGGCTTGGGCGAACAGACGACCTTTATCATGTAACTTGAAACGGAAAAATTCTGATCCAGACCTCTGGGGCAATACTTTCATTTCTAAATCCAACACAGTAAAAAATGGTAAGATGAGACGCATTAGAATTGATTACTTAATCGGAGATCTTAATTTAGACAGACTCATTTTCCCTCCGATTCCTCTTCCAATTCCAGTGTTGAAAGAAAGATAATACGTACGAAAATGTCATCCGAAGATAAACTAGAAATAAACAGAAAATTCTAGAGACTTCCTTTCTACTCTCTGATTCTTTCCTCCTTACGTAATTTTGTAAGATGATGCTTCTTTTGTTCTTCATAAAAGAGTTCATAAACACAAGACATTGAAATGAATTGATCGAGCAGGTTGGCAGATAGCAGAAATGGTTTTCGTAAACAACCTCCAGTAACATAACCTCCATTATGCATTACGTAATACCTATCCATCCCGAGCAGCGACTCATTTCCTGTAAACATTTTTCATGGGCTGACGTGAATGAAGTGGCGTAGGATGCAGGAGTAAGGGGACCTATATATTAAGCGAACACAATGTTCTCCAATTTCAAAGGCGCCTCCATACTGCGTATCAGGCGTGTTAAATCATGACCTTGATTTTTCAAAATATTGCGTTTGCTTAGTTCTTGGAGGTTCCAGGAATGGAATGTTGAAATCTGTTTGTGTCAACTTTGGAAGTTTTTACACCTACTCCCACGGAATTTTTCACACCGTCGTAGACAGTTTAGTTAAGTATGAAGATGTGTGAGAACTTTCCTCCTTATTGAGAAGGCCATTGCATTGTATTAGGATGTCGTAAACAAGGTTTGAGTTAAATGAATCTAGACTGCGAAAACATCCTCGCAACAATAGAAGATATTAGCCTGAATAGGGTATTTTTAATTCTTGATATTAATAAGGGTGCACACTTAAGTATGCTGTTTCAAGTATTTTAGAGTTGAGACGAAGATGAAAGTGAGCTTGTGAATGAATAACAGCCGCCAAACGTGGTGTAATTTTGAACTTTCCCCTTGCCTTGCTAAAATCACCGTAAGCTTATTTTATGAAAACTGGATTTTCATAGAATTCTAATTATAGCAAATGCGCAAAAACACGATTTCCTCATTAACTGGAGTACTCGTCAAAGTAGAACAGTGTGAAAGATAGAAAGAAGCTTTTTCAACGGCAAATAAGTAACATTATTAAAAGCAAGTCTGCGTGTGACTTTTAATACCACTTGCAGAAAGATGAGCAAACAAAGTTTGAGTAATAATTTAACGCATACTGTTTGAAGTATTTGAAATTTACTTGATACCTGATTAATCATTTTCACTGGAATTCGGACGTCCAGGATATTATTACGAAGCCCAAGTTTTACTTGACAATGCATTTACCTGGAACATTTATCATCATAACATACAAGTTGTTTGCGGAGAACTTGTATTGTTCACTTCGCCTTAGAAGAACAAATGCATAGACCAAATTCATACCACAATTTCTCGAAATTCACTACCACCATCATTGCAACTGTGTGGAGCATTCATTCGGGGAAGGTGAAGATGACTGCGTGACTAAAATGGATGCAATCACGGGATTAATTAAGGCTTAATTGAGTCGCATAACTTAATTTTAGGCGAGGTCGCATGGGGTGCATTATATGGCAATTTTTTCGGAAAAAAATCTGCATTTCCGATCCCATTTCAGCATCACGCGTCACATTTTCTAGACAAACCATTAAACATAACTATTTAACCGCACAAATATAAGTATGTATATCATTGACTACACATTTTGTGGATTTTAGATGGTCCACGTGACCGGGCTTGCATGAAATGAACAAATGAAAGTTCTAATAATAATAATAATAATAGTAAGACGTGGGACAGGTGTGGGAAGTTTTCCTAGTAGATGATGCAATATAACTGCCAACACTTTGAAAATGTTTTCAATTATAAAGTTCTTCCATTCTGAAGCTGGCAGTGCTTCAAAAGTTTCAATTAACTCAGGAGTACAGGGGATTTTATCCAACAATGTGGTATAAAATGTAGGTTAGTTTAACCGAATCCTTTGAGCATGTATTATGAAATGTTTTACGGCAGAGGTTAAAAACGGTTAAGGAAAGTGGGCGGTGTGGACATTCACGTGGATTATCGAACCTTTCGCAAGCTCCACGTGAATCATCGAAAGTAAGTTTATGAATATGAGTCCCGTCCGGGGCACGTAAGCCGAATTCAAGTTGAACACATTTATTGGGCAGAGGATTATGGAATCAATTTTCCAAACACAGTGTGAAACCACCATCTAAAGCTGCCCATGTGGGCGAAATGAATCTATTCAGTTGTGTTCGGTCCTCGTTTAAGTTCATTGAAACGTCAGTTAATCTCTTTTGAGAAGGGAGATGAAAGGAATATCCCATTTTATGACCCAGGTTCAGGTAAATGGAAGTCCTGTCTCGAGCTCTGGCTGAAGGATTTTCAAAGGACACTCCATTAATATTTATAATAATTGGATGAGCATGTTGGTGTATCCAAATCTACAAACTCTGAGTTTTTAAGGAAATAAGCTTGAAATTAAAATTTCTACATTCGAAAACCCCAAGGTGTATTTGTATAGTATTTGACATCCTCATAAATCTGACCTCTAAAACCATATAGATGATGGCAACTTTAAATGCACGGCTTCAAGTATTTTTTTTAGTTTTATGGACTGATGAATATTTATGGAAATGCAAATCGGGGCCATAAACCATCATAATTGGCATTTACCAAGTTATGCAAGCAATGGAAGAATGCAAATAAATACGTATATCAATTTACACTTTTTGTGTAAAGATGGTTCGAAAATTATTGGAACAATCAAAATACGAGATGCGAAAAATAATGATGGCTCCAACTGAAGCTTAAACCCACATGCCACATACCTTAAAACTGGATGCTGCTCACTGCTCATAGTTTCTCATTTTTTTTCCACCGTACATATAAACGCTATTCGTTAGAACCTTACTTTCATACTGGACCAAGAAGAACCAATCACCGTGACGCAAAACAACTCCGATAATGGAAAAGTCAAACAAAACTTGCCTTGGCATCACTTCTCGTTATGTTTGCTTGGCCGAAAGGTCAAGTGAACAGGGCATGCCTCTATCCCGTGAATCATGATGCGTTCGTTAATTTTGAATGCTAATATCTTTCGTACACAACGCCTGACCAGGATATCAATTAGCTCACATGATATTAAGACAACCATTCCAAGGACCTGCAAGTTGGGACGAGCAAGAAAGAATATTGAGTCGCTGTAAGTGACAAAGTGTGAAACAGTTACGGAGAAACTTGAGAAAAGTGAAACTAGCACTGGTGTAAATGTGTTGTGGAAGCAAATCGTTTTAGAGCAAAGGCTAGTCCTTGTTCTCCTGTCCACTTGGTTATCGCAACGCCATTCAACTTCCAGCGTTCTCTAGCGGCCAACTCTTCACATAGGAAGGGAGAAAGTTTCATGTTCCCTTTCTCGCTTTCACCGAGGCCTTGATGCCCTTCGCTCTGAAAATAGTCTATATATTATTGGGCAAGTTTGCGGGGCTTTAGGTATTTAGTTTCCGCTTCGCTCCCCAGGTTTGTTGCTCACTCGAAATGCTTGAGCCTTCACCCCCTTTCACATTCCGTCGCATCACCATATCTCCAAATGTAAATTTAGACAAGGCAGGTGGCATGAGAAATTAATATGGAATTCAATATTGCATGAATAAGTGCTTTTACTCTAAGAGCCCTACTAAATACTGGTGATGGTGGTAGTAAGTATCTAGTGTTCCTAAAGGCTTCTGGATCCGAATTAAATAGTCATTTACAAGCAGGAGAACGTGAAACACCGTTCCCCGCGGAATCGAAAAAAAAGATGAAACGGAGAATAAAAAAGACTGCCAAAAATAGAACTCGGTAATAAAAGAGTAGAGCTACGGGGCTAATAGGATAAAGTGCATGTCTATACTTAGAAATTGAAGGCTGGGCTTAGGAAAATGGTCTATTCTATCTGTTGTTACCCTTCACAGTCACTACCTATTTCCATTTCCATCATCTTCCCTCTTTTACATAATCCCACGGCTACGGTGCTGGTAAGATACAATGGAACAAAAGAAAATGGGCACCAGATAAGGGAAGATTTATTAAAAGGAATGAGCTACGTTCTTTTGGGAGAAAGTTGCCAGACGTGCAGTTTGTGCCCAGGACAGCATCAAATTGAAATCATTGTTCCTTTGGCATTTTCCCTCCCAACTTTCTGGTTTACACGGAGAAACGGAGAAGACTCATATTCATGCGACGATGTCTACAACGCTAATCTTGCTGAACACGGAATAATCTAGATCGCACGAAAGTACTACTACTTCTCTTGTTCTACTTTTCAGTTCGTATGAATTTGATATTGACGAAGGGATAAACACATTCATCCATACAACTCGCCTCGCCTTCATTATTATGGCCGGGTTTAAAAGCGAAAAGTTCGCTACAAAATTACTTTTCATTCGAAAAAGTCGAATAAAAAACTTGTGTGCAGAGAAAGTTAATTCGTTCAGATTACTATCAGAATTAATCCATGTCTGGAAATTATATAGAGGCAAGAAACCCAAATAGTTTTTTTCTGCGAGTCACCCGCCCCTTTTTCGTTAGGATTTAGCCTTGAATTATGACGAATCATCATCACCTTGAAACTTGTAGATCACTGACACCTCTTTTTTCAGGATATCATTTTTAACACATGTAGCATAAGTTAAAAAAAAACAATGGTACCTGATAGCGTAAGCGTGCGGGTAGGAAATAGATACCCTTGCTCCCAGCCACAATCCAACTTTTTTACACAAATCTAATTACGTCTTTGTGCT
The DNA here is from genome assembly GCA_027744355.1 of Tyrannoseira gladiata. Lineage (NCBI taxonomy): Eukaryota > Metazoa > Arthropoda > Collembola > Entomobryomorpha > Entomobryidae > Tyrannoseira > Tyrannoseira gladiata. The sequence goes on from JAHZNH010001011.1 coordinate 5,499, forward strand.
GAAATGTAATGGTAATGATCAGGTAACGAACTAGTATTGTCTTCAACAGGAAGGCAATGTGGAGCTAAAAATATCGAGGAATCCAGAGCGTCAACCTTTAGGATTCTCGAATAATCAATATTAAATTAATATACACGATGGCCTCGAATTGTGATGAAAGAATCGGGCATGAGCTGTTCCCTTCCACATGAATGAATCCTATAATTAAAGCGATTAATAATTATTCGGTAGAATACGTAGTGACAGCAGTTTGGGTTCCTTTGAAAATTGATGCCATGCATCCTACATCCTAGCAGCGATATACAGCTTCTCATTTTTTTGCGATTATTAAGTATCGGTATTGCTTCAAGTTATATTCAAAGATAGAACTGAAGAAATTGGACCTGCGCTTCTAGTGAATCAAAGTAATGGTCAAACTTTCGCCATGGAAGAATAATGAAGAAAAACGTGTCGAGTTCTTTGCTACACCCAAGTTTTAATTGCTACCACCAGCTCCGATGCTATTGAATTATACTAAATTGAAAATTGAAGGACGTATGAGAAATTACACTTTCCAATCTAGAACATTCCAAAATTCAAGCACACGAGATGGGACGAGAAACTTTTTCCTTGCGCCATAGCCCAAAAATCGTGTAGGTTTTTCGGGTATTTATGATCCAGGATTTCTCCCGTAAAGCGAAAAAACGTAGTTTATGGTAGTAATCAGACGTACGCAATAAATCTATCATGTTGCTGTTTACAGCCCAGGGTCTACGCCTACGTTGTTGTTATTTTAGCTAATCTGCTCTGAATGGAGATACACACATTATGAAATAATAACAACAATGAAATGACGTTGGCTGTAATATGATTGTAACAAATACGCAAAAGATTACTGATGATGTTTCATAGATCCGTTTTGCACGAGGAGTAGAGATTAATGCATCATATTATTTACTTCAAAATTTTCAAAAGGCTTACCATCAAACACGTGGGAGATTCATCATTTGCACTTTGAGTTCGTCGGAGAAATCTCGCAATCTTCGATTCCTTCCCGAGCTTTTTACTTGATTCTGGAAATTGAATGACGAAGTGGATAAGATAATCAATGCCACATCAATGAACCGATAATAACAATAGAGAAGCGACGAGACATTTCGTCACTAAATATATTTTACGCTTTTTAAATTGATTTGATCACACTACTTGTTAGCCTCTATGCCCTCCCACGAACAAAACGATTGCTGATGCGTAGGCAAATATCTTCCGGGAATCTTTTAACGATGTCTCGATCATTGTGAGCAAATTACAAAAAAATCAGCAGTTTTACGACATCTCTAACCTCGAATTCTTTATCATTGCCACACTTCACTAAAATCAGATTTATTTATTTCCGGAGTTGTGCTCCACCAGGGAAGCGTCATCACGTATTTCACTTTCTCTAGAAAATCCAGAAACCGGCGGAACTATACTCGAAATTTTAATCTAGTGATCAAATCAAGTTCAAATTGCATTTCCACCTTGTTTACAAAAATTGCTTTCGATGCACATCCAACAAAGCGTAAACTTGAAAAATACTCGATCTCGCACTCGAATCATGGAAATAGAAGCAGAAACTAGTACTATATTATCTTTTATTATTTGAAGCCAATTCCAAAACATCATTAAACCAACTCATACGGATAAAGTTTTAAGTAAAAGTAGTACATATTCGTATGTAAGAGCGCAACTCACCTCCCGCTGAACTTGAAGAGCTTTCCAGGTCACCAGATTCATATTGAAAGGATTTTTGTGAAGTAGAAGGGAAAAATGATTGGTTGCTTTTGCTCACGCTGCTACTGGGATTCGTCTCGCATTCCCCCTGAACCACAGCTGATCTGTTGCCTTCATTCCCTTCCGTGAGCCCATCACTACTTTTACTTGGCCTCAAGGTTACCTATAAATAGAAGCCAGTTATTATCATCATTATCATAATTCAGCGCACATTTTTTATTGTCCTTTGGATTTCTGGGGGTTCAAACTCATAAAATATCCTGACGTGATACAAGGAAAAGCGATTTTTTAATAATGTTCTCCTTCCTTTTCCCCACACAGCGACAGGTTTATTGCCAGAGAACTGTTACTTTGATCTCCAATGTCAAAAAAACAAGTGTAACGGGAATCCAAAATGATTTCTATTTCATTACACTTCAGTAACTCACTTTAAATTGCGTGCTGAGGTCATCGACAACTTGACTTTGGGAAAACTCAAAGTTAAAGGTGGAAGCCTTGGGTGTAGCTGATCCCCAACTGGGACTGGATTCACTCCCACTGCTTTGAGCCAGCTCCAAGTTTTCGTTCCGCATCTATAAAAACATAGGAAAATAGAAATTTCCCATTACTCCAACATCATCATCTATCTTTTTTACAGCATCATCAGGAGAGCATGTTTTTGAACTTGAGACCGTTTAAGCGCACTAAGACAATGCACATCAAAACAGAAAACAATGAGCTGACACTCACTTCACTCTGAAATATGATGAGTTAGTAATATCAAAGCACTACTAAATACTATGCATGTTTTTCATCAATATCTCAAAAGAGTGTGCTTCCATTAAAGCGTCGTAAACAAGGAAGGTATCTTGTTCGCGGAAAATGGAAATATTTTTAGGACAATACCCTCGCACTCGTCTTTCTAGGGTTTATCTGCGGAAAATAACTTTCTCGTTGATGATGATTGTTCACGGTGAAATGATGCTGTATTACTATTCCTCATATTTATTCCCACGCATCCAATAACCATAATGGAAACTATTTTCTTCTCATGAAAAAACTTTTTGCGTCAGTGCATTGCTACTTGATGATGAGATGAGAAGAGTATATAAAAACAACTTTTTTTTGGGGACAAGATCACTGTGCTGGTGAATTATGGCAAGGATGGATTCATTTCGGATCAAAGTCAACAACATGTATACTTACGCTTACACGTACATATATTTAAATAAATATTTCTTCAGTTCGTCAACTGGAAAAAATCAAATCGCTCTCAAAGGAAGTTGTAATTTGCTGTGCAGAAACGATCAAAGTCCTGTAATTGAGGTTCCGCTGAACTAGAAACTTTCGTCGTGCGTTCGTTCGCACAAGCTTGAGTAATGCGGGTGGGTGTTGCTGGTCATTCGACTATTACTATAAGATGTGGGTGTATGCATGCATAATCCCTCATAAAAGATAATTTTAGCGGTTTGTACCTACATGATCAATTATTATTCTATCATAGTTTATTTATTTCGCAATTAGTTGTGAATATACATAAGAAGCTTATTCGGTTTCAACAGTTGTAGACTAACGCATCATGCGACTCACTTGAAGTCATGAAGATTTTACTTCGCTATTTACTCTCTTTAACGCCGTCGGCTTACATGTGTACAGACACACTGTCGCTTTCAGATATGAACACGAGTTTTTAATTCTTCGTCCTTAAAAATAGTTCTGTCTGACCATCTGCATCAACAGACCCGTGATTCCCACGGCACGACAACGAGACATCCGGATCCGACTATCATCCTTTCCCAAAAAATATGAAGTAAAATGTTCCCACGGTTCCATCAACTGGAATCGTTTCATTATTTTATTCCATACATACTATCGGCATACACGTGCAAGTGAATGAATGAATCATTCATCTAAAATTGGATTCTTTCCGCAGCACATCTACTCATTGAGCGTTTTTCATTGACATAACCAGCTCATCTTTCCATGTTGGTTCTTGTATGAATGAAGGAGACATTAATGCGTTTAGGAACCCGGGGAAATATTCATAGTTGGATGGAAATCTTCATTTTACTTAATAATATTTGAGAGAATTATTATCAAATCTAAAATAAGAGCTCCGCATGTCAAGTCACCCCTAATCTCATTCAAGATCACGGAGCCTGCCATGTCTCCAAGTTTCTTCTCCATTTCTGGGAAACTCAAGTAGTTTTCATTAAAACTTCCGATAGAATGACGACAGGAAAAGCACGTTTACAATAATTTTCATAACTCACTTTCCCCCTCCATTTATTTGCATTAGCGGAAGACATGGGCGCACCTCAGAGCGAGAATTCAACATGTTATCATCCATGGTGTGACGACCAAGTTTCTCGCACACAGTACCATTTACCATTTATATATCCGTATAATTCTTTCATGCGAAACTCATTGCTCAGCAAAGTGTAAAGAATCATGCATCCCACAGGTTTTTCTTGAAACAACCTCGAGGAGAAAACTTGTGACCAACCAACGTATTCGCTGTAGAATGTGCCCTCTCTCCCACAGTTTCTCAAACCATTCTCTTCAGCAAGGTCTTGTGAAAGGGAATGAAAATGCAGGAAGAAAATTGCAATCCCCACGACAAAGAAACTGAGATGTGAATCAGTTAATTAACAGTATAATAATAATTACATCCTTCTTTCTACCTAACTCTCTCGTACCTTATTACAGCTTATAATGTTGTTTTTGTCTTTGTTGAAGTACAGTTTCCTCTCTAGAAATAGCAGGCTTCCTTCGGCAAGATTACTATCAAGCCAAAGCATGTCGACTAGAGACTCGTTGAAGGGAGTCGAAAATATAATTAGTGCAGTTTCTACATCTTCTCAGCGCGTTTCATTGGTCTCATTTTCTCGTGTTCACATTTTATAGTCCTTTAGCGGTCGACGAGGCGGGTGAACGGCTCACTTTTCCAGAGAAC
>JAHZNH010001013.1:0-11872 GCA_027744355.1 Tyrannoseira gladiata
GTCCACCACAACCACTCCGCTGATTTGATGATGATGTGATATTTGAAAGTAATCTTGAGTTAGTGGAAGAGTAGATCAGGATGAGTGCTCCTCTTGGTGGTGGTTTTTGGGTGGAAAATGGCTATAAATTTGGAAACGAATAAATAAATAGAAAAGATAAATGCATTGCATTGTCAGTCAGTAGGATTGAAAGCACTAGTTCATCTCATCTCACGACGAATACTGTCTCAAAGGAGAAGAGATGTACGGCCTCATGAGTCTTCGGTTTGTGTCTAGTACAATTCAACTTCTTCCACTTTCCACGATAACCACATTATTAAGAGCTGTCGAGGAGAAGTGGTGCGCCCACGCGAACAATGTTCAACGCAGATATTTAGCTTGTTGGTTCGTCCAGTCCAGGCAAGGGAGATTTATACTGCTCCTCGAGGCATATTTATCACGCTGCTTATTGTCAGCCTCATTAAGGGCAAGTTGGCTTGCAGTCTAGTCTCACTTTAAAATCCTGACTGATAAATAGCGAGTGAGTGAGTGAGCGAGTCGAATTGGATGGAGCACCCTCTCGTATTTCGAGAATCCCGATTCGAGAGCTTGATTGGGTGGATGATATTGATGATGCTGATGATGATCAGGATTATTAGACTTTGATCATAATCATGATATACTTTTATTGTCCCATTTTTGTGAAAGGTAGGTCAACGGGGAAGACGCAACAAAACTTTGGATCAAGTCAAACAGACAGATCGTTAAACTTGTGGAGAAAAAAAAATCTCCATTATTTTGGGCCGCGGGCAGGCGAGGCTAGGCATTCGTTATTTAGGAGATGCACAGTGATGTGATGAGCTCCATAGGTGAGGAGGTGCGGAGGCATGAAAAAACACCACCAATTTTTGTGTGGATGGAGAGACAGTCGAAAATTTCATATTTCATGCACTTCAAGGCGACTAGGAACAGAAATGAGATGAGGTGTACCACACCACACCACACTTTACAACAGCGATTAGCGAAGTGACTCGAGGAGGTCAATAAAATGGGAATGATTGGATTGCTCAGAGTTTGATCATGGCTATATTAGTTTAGAGATTAGAGTTGTTGCTACTAAGCTCTGACCATAGGGATCGAGAACCAGAACCAGTGATTATTTCGGAAGAGGCCATAATAAGAAGTAAAATAATAATATGGAATGAAAGGGATAATAAGGAACACAGCATAATAACTTTTCTACTCTACATTTGGTAAAAGAATAACCTTGGGCCGGTTACGAAAAAAAAATCGTGCAGTGCGAGCGAAATGCAAAATTGGAAGAAAAAAACAATATTGTTATTAGTATTATTATTTTTGCTTGTAGGAAAGAACAAAGTTGTTCCCACTGACATGACAGTTTCACCTCCCAATTAAACGGAATTTGAACGCTTCGTGCTGATTTCTAATCCGTTCTGAATTAATATGATGAAAAACTTTTTTCGTTATTTCCCTCGGCTGGTGAACGTCAATCACTGCATTTTGCCCAGTGTCCGCCCACACACGCGGAATAAGCACAGATTTTTTTTCTGAGCGGAGCCGAGCAAATCGATGAATTTAATGGATTTCGCACTCCAACTCCAAACCACTATTTTGCACTTACAATTCGACTTTAGAAATCAGAATCATCATCCTGTGCGTGTCTCCCTTTCCCGAGGCAAAGGAATGCACATTTTCAGCGACAAGGAGGAAACAAAACAGATCTGAAGCACCAAGTAACCAACCAACCGAGTTATAAATCCACAATTCCCCCTCAGCGGAGGAGTATTATCCGTTCTGCCCAAAAAATCTAAGCAGTCTATCGCCTAGTCTCAGGCAAAAAGTTATTGATTATCATCATCACTAGGATCGCCATAGAACATGTCATTTTCCTCACGTGAGTATAAACTTTTTCCTCGGAGGGCATGCATACATGCATGCATCGGCATGCAAACCGAGTGAGTGACGACGTTGTATTATTTTTTTACAGTGGGATGTAGGCACATCCGGAAGACTCCAGAAGAATCTGGTGGCTCGGGGCACAATAGCGCAGTTTCTTCGCAAAAGGTAAAAGGGGGACGAACCTGAAGACATATGGCGTGGGTAGAGGTGGCAAGCAACTCCAACTCCGCTTCAGAAAGTTATTTTGCAGTTTTCCTTTTCATTTCATTTTTTTCATTAAGGAGAATAACAGCATGTTTGGATGACATCAAGTCATGAAGAAGTAAAGCCTTTGTGTCTAGGCAGGCGTGAGATTGCCATTCCCTACCAGAAAATTAGTATCCTACAACTACATTCAAGAATTATTGCAACTCACTCACCCACCACCATCAGTCTGCTGGGTTTGGTATGTTGTGTTTACAACAATGAATAAGAAAAAAAACTTCTCGTCCGAAGACAGCAATTTTTTTTTCTTCCTTTATGATTTGTGAAAGGCGAACATGATGAGGGAGTAGATTTCAGGCGGAAGTGGGGATCATGCAGAGCTGGAAGTTTTTCCAATGTTTATGGAGCTGATAGCAGTAGTAGAAGTAGTACTTACTTATGGAACGAGAAAATTCCTTTGCGGGGCTCGCCCCAACAGCCCACTATACCTATGGAGATGACTTTCGTACCGACGGATTCCTGGCACGAGAGTGGCACAATGCAAAGTAGGTAGGTATCTGCGATTTTCCATCAAGACCATAAAAAACATTGCGACAGTGGCAGAACAATCCATTGTCCTATGCAACAGCACGCAATAATCTTCCAAGACAACTAACTGCTTTTACTCTTGGAAGCAATTTTATTTTGTTTAGAAATCATTGGCAATGAATCATCGATGTTCTCGGAGAAAGGAGGGAAGCGTGTTCTTAATTTTGCTCACGGATGCAATAACCCCTCCACCACTATGATCATGTCAAGCTAATAATAGGGAAAACTTGAATCGGGCTCGGGTTAAAGACGAATGGCTTTCCTCATAAATTCCGTTTATTTCTCTGTACTCACATTTTATTACCGAGTGGCACAGAGAAAAAAAAACTCGCTGGGTCGTAAAATGCTGATCGAAAGGGTAATACTGATTACCTACAACGATAACCTGATGGGATGGATGAGCGGAGATGGGTATATATTTAGGGAGAGCAAAGACGATGATTCCCATTTAATCCGCAATCACTCCTTGCATGTTCTTTCTTGGCTCGACTTACTTATTCTCGAAAATTATGGTGCTATTAATAATCATATCACAGTTCGAAATAACACTTTGCGTAGGAAAATTGCAATCTTTGACTTCCATATCGCGGCGAGAATTATTATGACCGGTATAAATTTCAGCGGCGATAAGTACACCCGCTCCGCCGCCTTAACAATTTCTTCAGGAATAGGTACGTATAGTATTTACCCCGTTTCACTCCAATTATTTCTGAAATTGGAAAAAGGGAAAGAAGCTGACGCAAAATGGTTAACTGAAAGAGAATAAAAAACTGGTTGCAAGACCACACCGTAAATCGCTGCTGAAGCTCTCAATTCGAAACAAACGCCAATTCTTGAAAAAAACAGATTGGTGCATATATGTATGTATTGGGGTTCTTCCTAAAGAAGCTCTGAGTCGAAGTCTGGTCTGGTCTGATCCGTCATCACCCGTACCGTAACCAGCAACCAGCAAGTCTTTTTAAGTCCTGGTTGTAATATAATTGCTATTATTATTATCATTATGTTGTGTACTAACCATTTTCTACTAATCACCCAATCAATGCAATATTTTCCCCCTTGTTCTCCTGTCAGTTGATCGATTGCTTCGAGCCATATATGTCCCGAGAAGAGGGTGAATGTGGTCCCTGCGCCCGTTTTCCTCCGCCATTATTATGATTTTTTTTCTTGCATAGCCAATACCTAATTTATTCATCCACCTCTCATTCTTTTATCATGTTAATTAACGCTTCGAAAATGCAACGGGGAACGAAACCGGGGAGCAAGGAAGTAGAGATTGAGCACCCAGACTCGTGTCACTCACTCGCTCATCGTCAGAATGATTTGATAAGACACCCAACTTGACCATTAGGTTTTCTTGGTTAGTTGGATAGGAAATGAGAAGAAATGTGTTGAAAAGTTGTCTCCAAGCGACCACCATTCAATGAGGATTTTTTTTGCACCGATCTCATCACGAGCCAACAATTACGGATCAGAGAACATTCAACTGATCTAGTTATCGCATTAATTGTTGTAAGAACTATAGGCCATCCTTCAGCTTTCCACCTAGATTGAATTCAGCTCTCAATATAAGTACTAATTTCATCTCGTATAACGAAGTGGACATGTAAGTGACAGAAGAACAGAGACAGTGATTACTGGGTCGATACAAGACATTCCTTACAAAATTAGTAATTAGAAACACGACGACGACAAAATAAAAACTTAACTGTCATAATTTCACGATTGTTGCATAATGCATATTTACAGACGCATCAGCGTAAATCAAAATTTCCTAATGTAATCACTGACTTTCGTAATGAATGTTGTAGTGGGGTAACCGTAATATTCAATATTAATTACGGTGGATGTATATCCATGTCCTACCCTCGTGTAATTACTACTATCCCTTTGATATTAATTACACACTGTGTCTAGAGCATCAAGAGAATCACATCAAGCCCCTCAAGATAAATCAAGGTAATTTTAGCATTCTATTTAGCGAAAAAAATATCGCCCCTTTGTAACCTCTCAGGGATGAGTTAGTTATACGGCCTTCACAACACGCAACAGAATGAGAATCCACTGTTAGGAAAAAAGCACCGCGGGCACAGACTCTAAGATTCTCCTTTGAATTCCACCTACATATCTTAATTTTTTAGCCCCTCAAGATAAATCAAGGTAATTTAAGCATTCTATTTAGCGAAAAAAAAATATCGCCCCTTTGTAACCTCTCAGGGATGAGTTAGTTATACGGCCTTCACCACACGCAACAGAATGGGAATCCACTGTTAGGAAAAAAGCACCGCGGGCACAGACTCTAAGATTCTCCTTTGAATTCCACCTACATATCTTAATTTTTTTATTGAAGGCAGAGGAAAAAAAATATGATGAATCATTGGAGCGCATTGTTTGCCTCAAAAACCTGGAGAGCTTATTGCATCTCACTCACCTCAGCTCAGAATTCTTTCTATCCGCTGCACCATCATTATCGAAAAAATGGAGTAAAGTAAGCATGAATGCATGCACACCTGAGACTTGAATAACCCACTGATTTGGAAACCTACAGAAATGAAGAGTGAAGCACTCCTAAATATGTATTCCACATCTGATCTGATAGTCATCCTCCGCATTTCGTTTTTCCCCCTCATGAAATTTTGCTCAAGTATGGGCGAGCGCATTAATTCCAGGGATTGAAATCAATCAAAGAAAACTCTTGGCCGAGGAGATGAGATGAGGATGAGCAAGTCGATTTTTTTGTGTCCAATGTGATTAAAATCTCAAGAGAATCCTTGAGTCGTGGGCTTCAAACTCCAGTNCCCCTCATGAAATTTTGCTCAAGTATGGGCGAGCGCATTAATTCCAGGGATTGAAATCAATCAAAGAAAACTCTTGGCCGAGGAGATGAGATGAGGATGAGCAAGTCGATTTTTTTGTGTCCAATGTGATTAAAATCTCAAGAGAATCCTTGAGTCGTGGGCTTCAAACTCCAGTTCGTTAAGTTTCCCCACCTCGTTGATGCAATATTTTCCTCGAGAAGATTTAGAGGAGTCTTCAGCCACAAAATGCTAATTCGTAATGTCTTTGTCGATGAGTAGAGACTTGAAAAAAATGGAAAGGAGATCAGACTCTCTATATTTTTTTCTTGATTTCAGTCAACCACCCAACTGCAATCAATGCCATGCCATGCTATGCCAGGTTACGTTCTTAATGACCTATGCTCAGTCTCAGTCAGTCAGTGAGATGAGTGGATCTGGTGGCGAAGATTCATTCCCTCTCGTTAAAAAATATATGAAGGGTGTAACCGTATTTTGTTCCCCTCTCCTCACGAAAAATCTTCTGCCTCTTCACCATCCCCACTTTGCGATCGCATCGCAACAAGCCAGCACATATTTATTCATTGAGTGCTCTCAGAAAAAAAGCACCTCCACCTCTCATTCCCCGGTGATTTGAATTCTTTTCAGAGAATCGATCTCTTTCGAAAGTTTCATTTGGACATGGGGAATTGAAATGGTCATTTACCGCGGAGGATTTGCATTGCTCGGCAATTCGCACGTCCGCATTCACAATCCTGATTTTTGGCTGGGATCTCGACCTGAAGGAGTGGAGTGGAGAGGGATGGGAGAGCAATAAAAATACATATATGAGTGAAATTTAAGCGTAGCCTTCCTTCCGACACGCTTCCATGCAGGAGTGGTGTGATTACAACATGCCTGCCATAGAAGGCCCGGTGCAATTTCTATAAGGAAAAAGCCACTCATTGTTCCTCTTCTTCCAATAGATGCGTTCTGCAATTTTTACTCCGCTTTTTGTCACTTTCCACGGAGATACCGCCCTCATGAATCAAAAATTTAACCCGTGGCTTGGCTCTTCAGCGAAAAAAATGGAATTTGAGTAAGACCGCTCTGAGCTTTGGATACAGGTTAATGGTGATGATGGTGAGTTTTATGAAAATCCGAGTGGAAAACGAAATTACGTTTGCATATGCATATTATTACACATTCGTTTCCTATGAAGTGCATGCGATGAATGCGTTACCAATTTAAATTAGTGATGAGATGACAATGAAAATGTCATTATCATGGAGCTTTGACTGACTGACTAAAGAATTGAACACCTACATCCCTATTAATCAAATCAGGAGGTGAGGAGGTTGCGTCGGTGGACTCGAGCCTGAAAATTTTTCCGTCATTGCGAAACGGAATGAACAAGCGAGCGAGCAGAATGAGACCGCATGGATTGGGAAAAAAGAAGTAAACATGATGATGATGATGACAATACACACACCTGGACTCGAGCTCAGGATACACGTGTGCACGAGTGGAAAAGTTGAAGCTGGAAAAGTGCAATTTTGACGGGAGAAAAAGTTTTCATTCGTGCTTACCTGGATTTGTACGGGATCCGAACGAGAGAACGAAGACACATTAAGAGGACTTAGAGCGAGTGAGTGCCCTTTGAACTGCCTACTTCCAGGACTCTATGGTAGTGCACTAGTGCAGACGAGGTACTACAGTAATATCACAGGAACTGACTGACTGTCTGTAGGAGTAAATGAGCTTCGGAGGAAAAAAAATAAGGTGGATGCGGCGACGGCGGCAGTGGAGGTTTTTTTTACTTGGTAGAAGGCAAAACTGACTCTTTGACGGGAAGGCGACCAACGTGAAAATGAAAGATGAGAGACACGGCACGACTAGTTTCCATCTGAGTCTTTAAGCTTCTCGAGCAAATTTTTTTTTCGAAGTGAACAATCGCATCACATCACATCACACAGCATTGGATCGCATCGTGGTGTCCGCTTGTCCATCCATCCTATGCAACAAACAATGCTTTTTTTAAGCGGAGGAGTTAGAAAAAGACAGAAAAAATAAAAGAGTGATGTGGGCGATTGCAATATCAGCAACATGGCAATAATGAAGAGGCTCTTCCAAAGTAAAAGTGTTATTCTGCTTGTGTGCGGCGTCCTGCTCATTTTTATTGTCATGATAATCTCTTTCCTACAATAAAGCATTATGGAGCCACCACCACAGAGTGAGCCAAACTCTAGTCCATACATTATCCCCGGCGTAGATGACACGGAGAACGGCTTTAGAAAAATAAGTTGTGTGTCTTCAAAGAAGGAATTCCCATTATGTTTGTTTTCTGCATTTTTGGTTTCGCCATGCCCAAGTACATAAGTAAGTAGATGGATACATTCATAATCAGAATACATCCATAATGGTTACCTTTCTTTTTTTTCCACGAAAGAAAAAAATACAAGCCTTTTGTTGTATCGCAATTCAATTCATACTCGATCCACTCTTATTTTAGCGATAACCATTATAACGCTACATGATTTGTCCTCACCAAACTGCAGTCCATGGACTATCTCCTTTTCCATTCCCTTTCCAAAAAATATGTATAAACCAATATAAGTATTTCTTATTTTTGCTAAAATGCTTGGATGCATGCAGAAGTAAGACTGCCGCCGAAGACGACGACTTTCTTGAGGAGTTTTTTTAGCCATAGCAATATATTTTTTTCACCTGCTCCTTTTTGCAGTTAGTGTCTACGAGTTTAGATGAAAAGGAGCTGTGTTGTTTTGCCATGTGCGAATATGGACATGACAAGATCAAGTAGACACTTCATTTTCATGAAGGGAATTTTTTTTCAGAGGAAAACTTGGATACGAAATTTGTGTTCTCCATAATACATGAAAAAAGATATGACCAATCATTGTTGCATTATGAAATGAGTTATTTCATACTCTGCGATTGTGACTGTGGATGGAGGACTTGAGTTGAGTTGCATTGCACCTCTCTTTATATGGCAGGACAATCCAACTTCAATGCGAAATCCTGAGAAAATTATAAGGATTTGAGTGTATATGAATCTCTGGCCAAAATAATAATAATAATGTCATTATCCTGAATCCTGAAGGGTACTTGGATGGTGTGATTACTAGACAGGATGAGAAGTGAGTACATCCGAAGCAGGCAGCTCATGATCGTGGTACTTACAATGCAACATTCGCACAAACTCTGGTCGAAGTTGAGATATTAAAGTGGTCGTGTGATGGGTCGTCCTTTTCAAAAGGGAGATATTTTTTCTGGCTAATATGGCAACGGATTAATTACGATCTCCCCAAGATAGACCGTAAAGGCACACTGCTGCCTGGCCCTAAGAATTTTAACGCTGAGGAAGAGGTGATCACTGAAGCTGATAATGGCCCTGAAGAAAGAGACAAAACTCTGAAGCAATTCATTATTCAAGTCTGCATTTTATTGGACTGAAAAGGTTGTGCATAGAAAATGGCACTCATATGTATATAACAATACGTTTTTCACAACATTTGAATAGAGCACAGTGCATCATCAGAGCTCTTGACTTGAAAGAAAAAATGAAATATGTGTGTGCACTTCATGCAGATAAGAGAATGAATCCATGAGTTCGCTCGAGTAGCGAGCTCACGGAAGTGAAGTGCAATTAAGTGCACTAGCATTTAAATATCCATCAAGCCTGGATCCGTTGTGACCTGGCATGTCCACTCTAATTAGAGAAGTTTATTACTGCCTCCGTCGCGTTCGGTAATTAGAATAGTGATTGAAGCATGACAGAGCGATTTCAGAGAAGAAATGAAAAACTCCTCCCTTAGGCATCAAATATAATCTAGGAGGAGGATTGTGATTTTGAATTTGTGTAATGAACTCACTCCCATTCTGCATTATTCGACCGTCTTTGGTATTTTCAGCCAGACATGATGATGATCATGATCACCATCGTGAATGATCATGGTTGTGTGTGTGCGCGATGGGGATGACTAATGTAAGTTTATGATTAAGATTATTACAGGTGGTGAGTCGTCCACCACCCACATGCAAAAAGTCCACTATTTTTTTATATTAGATGCTCGATCTTCCTTCGTTCGTGTTCTACATTTTTTTCTGCTTGCTTAAGTAGGTACGCGCGCGGCAGAAGGAAGCACGGTTATGAAAATGGAGATGGGAAGATGAAGAATTGAACTAGGGAATCTTAATTTTTTAATATGGTAGCAGCAATAAGTGAACGAACCACTAAAGCAGTTTATTTGAAGAAGGGCAATTGCATTGCGCATTCGATTCAATGGTTTTTAGTCGAAGATGTCGTTTTCAGGTTGCCGAAAGAGTGATTGCTGGTATTGCTACTAAATCCTTGAATGCCACCAGGTAAGAGCCAGACCGTTTGAAAAAAAAGATCTTAAACCAAATCGTTGGCCACCGTCAGACCTAAAATGAATTCTGCGCTGTAAAAACAAGGATAACAAACAAGGTAAATGAGTTACAATGTCGTGAATGGACATTAAAAAAAACTTGGCTTTCGAAAAGGTATGGCTTTGGTTCGGGACTGGTGGGGAAGGTCGTCCTCGTGGGATTCATATTGGCCACCGTCAGACCTAAAATGAATTCTGCGCTGTAAAAACAAGGATAACAAACAAGGTGAATGAGTTACAATGTCGTGAATGGACATTAACAAAATTTGGCTTTCGAAAAGGTTTGGTTTTGGTTCGGGACAGGAGGGGAAGGTCGTCCTCGTGGGATTCATTTGCTCAACTCAATTCCCATTTTGTTTCAACTGCTGACGAGAGATCAGATGCATATCTCAGAGTAAAAACTGGGTTACAATTCGAAATAGTTTGTTGGCCCCAACAAATAAAGCAATGTTTTACGACATGTGTAACGGATAATGCCCAAAAATACACTTTCTTCAAGCCTACGATGAGAAATTAAACTTTTTTTTCGGTCGTGGTGGGTGAGTGAGTGGTATTGTGAGATGTGATACAAGATGACATTTACTTACTTATTTCATTTAGGATGAGCTCATCGAAATAAAAATAATATGCAATGGAAGATGCAATGCAATTTAGCTGCTGCGACAGTCACAGAATCTTTAATGCCCACATGAATCCTTGCTCAGCTTAGGTTGAACTAACCGTAAGTTACCCGCTTGGCTATTTGCTCAGCTCAGGTTAGGTTGGGTTACTTGCTTGACTCTTTGCCCAGCTCAGGTTAGGTTAGGTTACCTGCTTGGCTCTTTGCTAAGCTTAGGTTGTGTTAAATGCCTCGTTCAGCTTGGGTTAGCTTAGGCTAATAATGGAGATGAAATATATGACGGAATATTTCGGGTTTTTTATTATGATGGATTTAGATCGAAAACAACAAAATTCGACAATTTATTAGCGCCGATCGGCCAGAAAGTGTGCACATTCACGTATAAAAATTGCAAAGCGATTCATTGAAAGATTCATATTCTAATGTAAATTCCGATTGCATTATAAATTTATATTTTATGTAACTCTTGATTCTTGCCCATTCGTTAAAATTACCAGTTTTTGTGACTTTGTGATGAGCGATGACAGAGAAATGTTAGTAGACAGATTCACACGAATACGGAGTTTATGAGAGCCTTCGTGAGAGTCAGAGTGGTTCTCAAAATGTGAGTTATACAAGGATGGCTGGTGTAAGCTAAGATCACTCATTATTATTTATATCACCATAAATGGACATAAGTACAAAGACGAAACTGTGAAAGGTAGGTACAAAAAATGCACCACAGAAACAGAGTTCTGCACAAAAAAATACACGACTAATCTGCCACCATTGCGCTGATTATTTTGAGCGTGGGCGATTCCAGAATGGAATGTGAGTTAATTGCATAAACTTTATCACTTGAAATGCAGTTTTGACACAGAAATGGGTTATTTCCAGCAGTAATAAATTTTCGTAAAGGAAACTAAACGATTATAAGACGTTGCTAATCACTGGATGAGACTTTAACTACCAAGTACCAATACTATTTAACAGCCGCGTCTAAAGCGTACCTTTGATACTAACGTAAGTATGTATGCGTACACAAAAAACGTACAAAATACTATACGAATGTAAATATAAGTACGTGTGATAGCGGGAATTAAGAAACGTGGTTATCAAATGCGATTGCGAGTTTAGAATAATGGTTCGACATTATGTACTTCTGGTTCGAATAATATTGGTACAAATGCTGATAACTGATACGGTCTGAAAACGTAGCTGTTGAAGCACAGAGATGATCATTTGAGAGCTATGTAATTGTACTTAAGTGATGAAATGGATCCCCGAAACTATGACATTTGGCGCCAGTAAAATGCATGAGAGACAGTATGAGAGCGAACGGTAACAAGATAATATTACTAAGGTTAAAAAAGTCGTTTGTT
>JAHZNH010001014.1:0-12731 GCA_027744355.1 Tyrannoseira gladiata
TCCGCATCACCGCAATTTATCAAGATTGCGTTGCTTCCCGGAGGAATCTTATGGCATGAATTTTCATGGCTCGCTAAAAAAAATTGCCTGCCGCATCAATAAAAAAGTGTGATGGCGATGGCGAGCTAAAAAGTTGGTCGGGTTGGATTGCCCAGTGATAACAATGAAATTAAATCAAATCGCTTTATCACAACTCAAACCAGAGTTGAGCTCGACTCACTCAGTCAGTCCGAAACCGAATGCACCAAAACCAAACCAAATCTAGAGATTTTCTTATCATGCTTAACTCCTTCCCGAGGATGTATTTTTCCTTAAAAGGAATGTACCAGTAACGTGCATTCCCTAGATCTGGATAAGGAAGGAGGAATTCGAGGAGAAATCTGGGAGATTTTTTCCCCTTTCCCATTTCTGCGGGAAATATATTGCTCCCATTTTCGAATATTTTATTGCATTTTAAAGATTACAGCGAGCGGCAATAAGAACTCATGTAAAAGCCTTGTCTCCCACTCTTAATCCATTATGAGTCCGGGGGAAAGGAAAACTCAAAGTCGGGGTAGTAGAAATGACTTTAGTAGCGTTACGAGCAATAAATTACTTCCGCATTTTCTCCGAGAAAAAAAACAGTAGGGAAAAAGAAAGAGCTCCAGCTAGAAGTCTAGAAGATATCCCTTATATCCCATCTGAAAGCTTGGGCTCGTGGCTGGGCTGGTGCATAAATACTCCGCCGATACCGATTTTTTTGTCTCCCTTAAGTGGTAACTTAACTCGACTCGACTTGACTTGACTTGAAGGAGAATTAAGCGAACCAGAGTCAAGTCAAGTCAGTCCATCCAGTGCACCAGAATCAGAATTCCAGAATAAGTAAGCTTCTGAACTTCAGTCTTCCTAGTCATCGGACCACTTCCGGATGGCATAACGAACAACACGGGGTCGTGATCACGATCACCAGCAAAGCGACGCTAACTGCTGGAGCAATATAATTGCGTTAGTCCTAGTCTTAGAGTCTTGGTATCGGTCCACAATTTTCAAGTCCAGTACCATGCAGGACTGTCCAGAATTGTTCCAGGACCTTCACTGTTAGATTAGACATTTTCCCCAGGGGGAGAACATAAGTAGAGGAGCTATGCCTTGACTTTGGATGATCACGATTACGACGTTTCCCTTCTTCTTTTGTAAGTTTATTGGTGTTGCATCGCCAATCTATCATTCCGTATCCAAGATCCAGAAGACTGGAGCAATAAGTATCATAGCGTAGCGTAGTGCCATGAGCAACTCACTCCTTCAGTGTGCTTTCCTTCCTTCCTCCCATTATTTACGACAGTGGGAGGTCTGCTTCTCTGGAAGGCTATTTATATTTCCATCTCCGTTCCGATCCTCGTAAAAACCCGAGAGTGATCTAACTCTTTTATCCATCTTGGGCTCCTCAGGCCAGACAAGACCCATCCAATATTGTCATGCATCACGCCCATCTTGGCTTTGACTTTGGCTCAGCTCAGCTCAACTCAACTTCTTCATCCATCCTAATGCTCATAAAAGGCTAAAAATAAAAACAAAAATACACTGGAGGAGCTCTAGTTTCCCCAGTTCAGCTTTCATTTCATCCCAGATCCAGATCAGAAAAAATGGTGTAGGGTATCCTATCCTTCAAGGTCCATTCTTCTTCCCGCTCCGTCAACTCCCATTGTGCGCGAGGGAGGGAGATGGAGAAAGCTCTCCATTCTTAGAGCTCTTGTTTCCCCGCTGGAGAAATGGGATTATTAGGTGGGTGTGGAAAAGGAGATGACGAGAATGGCTTGAAACTGGAGGAAATATAGGATGACTCCATCTTCCTGGAGATACATTCAAAGGGCCACTTTAGGACTTCCGTTCTGCTCCAGTGAATCCAATGCTGGAGGCTTGGATGGCTTCACTTGAGTTGCAGCGGAGATCCCTATCCAGGATCGAAACATGAGAGATAATTTCCGATATTGATTTGATAGTAGTTGTTCTTGCTGCCTATCTCCTGGAGAATTTCTATCTCATCTTATCGTGTGCACTAGACCGGATATAAGNTTTCCTTATCGTGTGCACTAGACCGGATATAAGTGAGCAGTGCGGAGACATCCTCATAATTCTTTGAAAATTGGACTGGGGGCCTGATCAGATCAATGATTATGATCATGATCAGTTCAGATCCTATTAGTCTTTATTAAGACGGCTGGGCCGGTCCTGGCTCTAGTTCCAGTTCCAAGTGATTCACATTCTGGCTCAGGCTCCGCATCCTTTTCCTGTCTTTAAGTTGGTCGCAAAAAATTGTGCGAAAAATGGGGATCTCGGATATATCTACTCACTCCGTATTACCACTTTTCCTCCGACTTTACATCACATCACATAATTTTCCCTTCCTTCCGTCCAGATGACCTGCAAAAAAAAGGATAAATATGTACAGGGACTCCGGGCTTGGACTCCAGAGCTCACTCCATTTTTTACGCGATCCCTTCCACTCCAATGGATATGTCCTTATCCCTTTATCCATCTTATCGCATGGGAAAGGAGATATCCAATTCCAATGGCGTACTTATCTGACGAGTGAGTGGTCCATAGTCCATAACTTTTCTCCAGGCTTGGCTTGGCATGGCTTGGCTGATGAGATCCTATTGGATTGGATTGGATCGTATTCCATTCTATCGTATCGAAGTGTAGTCTAGCGGAAAAAGAGGAACATTTTGGGGAATAAAAGCTGCGGAATATATTCCGGGAGATCAGCAGAATGCGAAAGTAGGAAATGGAGGTCATCCTCTACTGGATGAGGTACATTATTTTATGGGACACTTCATATTTCAAAGGATGACCTCCGTTGGAGCAAGGAGGAACTCCAATTGCACTGCATTTCCGTCCGCTAGAACTAGAACTCACCTCACCTCTTCCTTTCCCTTTGCACTGGAGTAAAGTGGAGCAAACAAGGAAGCCAAACGAGGTGGAGTGGAAGCACTCACTTAAGCCGGAATCCTTTTCCATTGTCCAGTCCACATTTTTTTCGTGGATGGTGTCCTCCCTGCTTAATTCGATTTCCTCCTCTCCTCTGAAAAAAAAGAATGGAAAGGTCAGATGAAGGGGAAGAGGAATCGACCACACACGTAGACCTGGGTTTCTCCTCCTCCGCACAACGAAGCCTAATTTTGGATTGGGGAGTGTGTGCCTGGGGAGTTCCGAACCGTCTTCTTTGGATTATACCTAAGTTGATTTAATTCTCCCAACCCGGGCTCTACCCCAGCGACACGACACTCGCCTCTGTGAGAAATGCAAAGCGCCATCAACTCAAGAATGAATCGCAAACCCAACCAAACCAGAACCTTGCCTTGGTCTTGGTACTGGACTGGAGCTGGTTTTTGTTCCACTTTGAATGGCGAAAAGGAAGGCGACATTCCCTGGAAACTGCGAAGGGAATAAGGAAAGGGATAAGTTATTACATCTCTTTGGATTGGAAGGACGCTCCATTCCCTAAATGGATAGTAATAATGGCAATGTTTTCCGGACGGAGATAATAGAAAAAAAGGCCGAAAGGATTGAGGCGCACATTATTACTTAGGTCCAGGAAGGGAAAAAAGTCGCTATCGAACTTGAAATCTGGAAGCAAAGCCACACTTTATTATGACTTCATAAGGAGTAAACCCAAAGTGCAAGTCGTGTTTTCATGCCTTAGATTGCTCATCTTATCTTTAGGAACTTTATTATATTAACTAAGAATGAAGAAGCGATGCATCTGTATGTTAGTGATTTTGTGGATTTCTACTCGCTTTTAATTTGTGGCGTGTCGGCTTAAAAAGTCAGCGTTTTCATCTTTTCCTCAATTCAATTCTCCTGAAGAATTTTTTTATGATTTCACCTTTGCGTATAAAGAACATTCCTTATGCCTTCCCTCCATTTTATAATCCATCTTTTTTTTTGGGGAAAATATGCTCGCCCGCGCGAAGCGCCGCAACACAATCCAAGGGCGAAACGAAATGGCTTTTGTTGTGTGGCGAAAATGGAGTGTAATAATAGCAATAAAGGACTCTCCTCAATTTTCCATAATGTTATTCGCTCTTTACACCCAAGCCAAAGCCAAGGCAAGCAAAAAATTTGGAAGAAATGAAACCTCACCAAAAAAAGGAACCTTTTTAAACTTCGGAGCGTCATCAACAACAACGCCATTGCATCGTATCGTGTCGTAAAGCTCGGATTGTAACTTGGCTTGGTGTGTCCTTTCCCTTCCAAGCCAGAATGAGAATCCCATCCAATTCATTCCATTCCAATTTCAACCCAAACCAAAAGAAAAGAAAAACTCCACTCCGATTCCATCTCCAGCGCACTTTTATATAGAGCTGGAAGGAAGAATGGGAAGAATAGACAAATCATTTTTCCCTTTTTCTAAAAAAACGCTGCAAAGAAAAAACGGAATGAAATGGCAATGGCTCCGCTAGTGAACTGTGGAGCGGGGCAATGAAGTATGAAATATTCTTTCTTGATGGGATGCGAAGATCCGATGCGATGGGATGTGCATTACTGAAAAAAAAAATTTAGAAGTTGCACGAGGCATTGCATTCCGTTTCCATTTCTTTTTCTGGAAGAGAATCCTACATTGGAACTAACTAAGTAACCACTCCTGGACTACTATTCTGGAAAACTTTAGGCCCTCGGAAAGAAAATGTTTTGGTTCCGGCTCTGGGTTTCTGGCCCTTCCAGCAAAAATGAAAATCTAATTCTTTTGGTTTGGCTCCACCGACCATCCATGAGCTTAGTTCACCGTCGCGGGGATGGAGTTTCATTGTTCCCCCTGTCCATATTGAATTCAGAGCATTACCGCTATGAATGTAATACTTATGCTGGAGAAAGGAAAAAGTGAGTTGTCAGCAGAAATCCTGGACTGAAACCAGGTCCTCAGTCCAGAGCATCAGTTTTTTGTGCGGGAGGAAGCACCAGCGTGAGCCTGAGTACTTATGGTCGTTTAAAAAGTAAATGTTTGGATATCGGGATCAAATGAGAAAACTAGTCGGAGTCGAAGGCATGTCATGGATAAGATCGGGTTACCATTTTACCATCACCCCCACCAAACATTTTTATTTGGAGAAGGGGGCTACGCAACTGCGGAACGGTTAAATATTCGTATCGGATTTCTCATTTCCCAGAGAAAAAACAAAAGAAAAACGTTGTGGCGTTATTTGCGTTGGCTTCTGTTGCGTTGTGATGATGATGATTCCGATTCCAGGGCGTGAAAGATGATCGCTTTCAACAAGGTTGAGTATGGAGTGAGTGAGCTGAACGTGCAACTGGAAACTGAAACTAAAATAGAACCAGTTGCTGGTAAATACATCGAATCGACTCCAATCCTTAAGTACTTTTAGAACAAACAGAGAGAGGAAGTGACTCAACCGCAAACAACAACTCCAAAAAATGAACTGGAACCTCGAAAAGGGACCAAGTCAAAGTTACAGAATTGTGAAATGCGTGCGAAGGCGAAGGTGGGGAAAGGCTTGGTATCATGGCTCACTTCAATTGGGAGGAGAGTAGATCGGTGTTCGATTTCACTAATGAAAAGTTGATAAGTAAGTAAACACTTAAAGAATGGGATGGAACTCTTGCCGGATGGAAATTAATCAGGAAAATGGGATGATTTCATGGCTCATGGGTGATGTAACTCTAGAGTCTGGAGTGAAGAAAGAAAAATGACACGGTGAATTTTTTGCAATGGGTTCGGAAGTGGAAATGAAAGGAATAGGCGATGATGGATCAATGGAGCCGGGAGAAGTAAACATCTTCATTTTGGTCCATATTCCATCCATCTGGTGCTGGGGGCTGGTGGTGCTTTGTGGCGTCGTATCGTATTCGTGTTTGAAGTAAATGGAAAGTGGATCGATCCTGTATTCCAGAATTGGGTTGATCAATGGAATCGAGTCGACCCAACCCAACCACTGAGGAAAAAAGTGGGATGGTGGGCCTGGAATTGCCAATCCATATCCATAAAATAATGAATTTATCTCCAGTTATTGTTATGTTTATTACTCTGGAGTTTGAGCTGATCCGTATGCTCCCCTTCGATCGGGGTTTGGTATCGACTTCATCTTCGTCTTTGCAGACTCGAGTCTGAAGTCTGCGAACAATAAAAACTATTGAGGAAACGGGATAAATAGGAGAGGAGTGTGCTTAACCCATAAACACGATAATTCCCTGATGTCCAACAGAAAAAACTGGAGTCGACCATAGACCAGAGATCTCCTTGAAAGCTAAGACGGATCTGTTCTGTTGGTTCATTCATTGATCTTCCATCTTCCCTTTTGCTGGGATCCGGGTCCATTTGTTTGTCCTTCGTTCTATTTTCCCTTCGATAGGATCGGGATCGGGATCATGCACACAAGCAATAAGGATGACATGACCATAACACATGAAAAACCTCAAAGGCATGAAATGGCATGGACTGGACTGGACCTCAATTGCGAATTTCATCTATCTCTGGCCCGTTCTGTTTCCCCCAGCTTGTGGTTAGTTGCAGTAATGCCTACTTAATCGCAATTGTGATTATGATTATGATATCAATCGACTGACTATCGTCATGTCATGAAACTGGATGCAGGAATAAGAATCTATGGAGTCGTTGAAGCCGTTGACCTGAGCCCCCAATTGAAATTCAAGTCAGCCGATCAAACCCAGAAACCTGGCCGAGACCAGTGGAATTCGACAATCGAAATCGCAATTGTGATCAGATCAGACCAGACCATGATCGATCAACAAACCTCGATCCATTCACCGCGATGGCGATCTGCCAATCGCATCATAATAATAACAATACGTACGTACTTCCCAATCCATACTGGCCGTTCGAATTCGAATGACAACGACAGTAAAACGACAATGGCAAATGGTACTAGCAAGAATAAGAATCGCCATTGCCTCTACATCCTTTTCCTTTTGCTCGAGTCGATAGTCGATCTTTTCCCCTTCTTCCTCGGGAAAAAAATGGATTGTGAATTGGGATTGTGAGTACAATCGCAGTTGTAATTGTGATGGTAAATTCAAGTCAGCCGATCAAACCCAGAAACCTGGCCGAGACCAGTGGAATTCGACAATCGAAATCGCAATTGTGATCAGATCAAACCATGATCGATCAACCAACCTCGATCTCGATCCATTCACCTACAATGGCGATCTGCCAATCGCATCATAATAATAACAATACGTACATACTTCCCAATCCATACTGGCCGTTCGAATGACAACGACCGTAACACGACAATGGCAAATGGTACTGGCAAGAATAAGAATCGCCATTGCCTCTGCAACCTTTACTCGAGTCGATCTTTTCCCCTTCTTCCTCGGGAAAAAAATGGATTGTGAATTGGGATTGTAAGTACAATCGCAGTTGTAATTGTGATGGTATCACTTCCCCTTCGGAAGAGGCGAAGGCAAGCCAAACAATGCAGTGTAATTTGAACCACAATGGATCGAAGGGAAGGGAATAGAAAGCTAAAGCTTGGCTTCATTCTGAATTTGTGAGTTTTGAGTTTGAGCGAGGCAATCTGTCATCCACTCGTACGTTCGTATTCATCCTTTCAGATCAGATCATTCAGGATTTTTTTTGGTTGGCAAATGAGACACAGTTTGTATTTGTAAATAGGAAAAACTTTCGTGCATTCATCCCCGACCCTGAAAAAAGGGGAGCCGCGGTAAGCCCTCCGTCGTAAAAAAATGTAAGAGTCTTGTCAATTGCCTTGGATTTCTGGATCTGGCTTTGGCTTGGTCTCGGTCTAGGCTGGAAGGGGTGAAGTGAAGTAAGTATGAATTTCCAAAAAATCCCAAAATTGGCTTTCGTTTCGCCTCAAAAAGAAAATACATTTTTTGTTGTTGTAATGGGTCGCGCTAATAGAGCCATTTCCCTTTGATGTCTTGCGTGTGCTCCGTCCATCTCACAATGAGTTGGTGAGTTTCCCAGTTTCCTTTCAAGCCCATTCTCAGAGAGAATTATTATTCCTCCTCTCTGTAATAATGTAATGAGCTACTAAAAGTGAGTTAAGTGGAGAGCGAAGGAAATAAAAATCTTTTGTGATGTCGAATCCTGACCCCAGTCCTTGTCTCCGTCCCAATTTACTTAAGCACTTGGGGAAGGTTACCATTACCATGTTTCCTCGCCTTTATCTCAATTCTTCGTGAATGAATTATACTGCAGGGAAGATAGATCCTGATGAAATACTCTGGAAATCTTAAGTCTGGGTTGTGGATTGAGATTGAGCCATCATGATTAAAGGGTGAGAACAAATTGCAATGCATGTGGGGAGACTCATAGCTCGAAGCTAAGAACTCGAACAATAATAGTTCGAGTGCGTTCGCCAGAAGTTGGTTTCAATTGAGGGAGATGGTGAGTCTTGTTAGCAGCATTTAAGGGGGAAATTCTAAGCATGATTGAATCGCTAATAGAAGTTCGATTTCTGGAATGGCATAAACTGGACGCTGTTAGTCAAATTCAGCAAATGTATCATGTTTATCATGATGGATAGATACAAAATTCTTCAAATACTGTACATTCTGCACGACGTAAATATCATTGCACTGTTTCACATTCCTCCGTTTTCATGCAGGTCTATAAAGTTTTGAGTTAAAAAGGGCTTGTATGATTGATGAATTGGATTTCTGCAGCTGGATACATCTTTAGATCTTATGAAAAACAAAAAAACCAATTTCATCTATAGAGCACCGTACATTCATCAAATGTCAATTCAATTCGATTCCACTCCGTTCGGCTCGGGTCGGCTCGCTTGCCATTTTTTTATTTGCTTTTGTGATTCCAATCGAGCTTATTCCTGGTTGACACGTTCGCGTAATTACCTCCGCTTTTCAGAAACACCGGATCAACATCGTTCCCCTCGCTCCCAGGTGAAATGCTGATCCTGGCCCTGGTTCGGTGAAGCATGCCTAATTACATTAAACAGAAAAAAGGTGTACTACGGTCTACCTTCAAAAAACCTCCGTTCCGTTCCAGCACAACCTTATCGCTTTGACTTTGTTCAGTCGAGCATCCATAATCAACACATATTTCACGAGGGACGACGTTTTTCCTCATAAACTCACAACTTGGAATTCTGGATGGGGAATCCGTATTCAAAAGGACTCATATTTTTTAAAATTTTCGTGCTGGAGATTTATATCCAGGACCATGCAGTACTTATTCGGCAATTTGACACTTACTTACTTACCCATTGCCGTGCTCAAAGTCCAAACTGCCGTGTAATTTCCCCGTTATTCATTCCAGCTTTAAAATACTGGGGCTCAGGTGAAGGTGAAAACAACCCCAATTAAGTAAACGCATCAGAATCGACGATAATTGCACAACAGAACATCCAGGATCCAATGCAAAGTACTCATTTCACACCTTGGCGGAGACGAATAAAAGCGGAGGTATCCATATCCATTCCGGATCGGTATCAACGTCCTCCTGTTATGTCGTGTTTTTGTCGTATCGCATTTCATATTGCACTGGATTCTGGTCCTGGATAGATGGAAATGGAATGCAGTAGGGAAATGGATTCCTCACCCTCGTTTCGCATCTGATGTGAGTGAGGGTGAGTGAATGAATTGAAAAGGCTCGCCATTGAAACGCTGAATCTCTTTCGTCATGTTGGGTCGGGTCTGGTCTGGTCTGGTCCCTTAGGATCCAGATATACTTAAGAGCCGGATCAATGGAAGGAATGAATGGAACTATTGTTCGCAAAGGAATACACACGCGGATAAAATGCTGATACGGATCATATCATATCATAACGTATCGTACATATCCTATCGCACCACAAAAAAGTGAACATCTGGACATGGATCTGGAATCCGGAATATTTAGGGGGAGGTTTTTATCATTGAGCAAATTTTTTCCGAGGCGATGGATGGCTTTTTCAATGGATTTTCCCAGTTTGAGTTTGACTCGCCCCGACGTGGCTTTCGCTTTTAGAAAAGTGTCTGGAAAAACCACAGGACTCTCTAGTCTCTAGACTCTCTAGTTCCAGGTCTTCACTTCACAGCCACTTTTCTCCGTTTTTTTCACGGAAATAATATCTCACGTGTGTGGAGATGATAACAACATTGTCCAGGAGTCCAGAAGTGTAGGCTCCAGGCTCCTTGGTCTGAGTGAGTGAGTGAGTGAGACTGACAACTCCCCTCCCCGTCTTTCAATTCTCGATTCAGTCCACGGCACATTTTTCGATTTTTCTCCAGGCCTCCTCTCTCTCTCGCTTGGTCGTTCGGTTCGACTCAGCAACAGCTGAGAAGCCATCAACGTACTGCGGTGCGGTTATAGGTTCAATGTATTGAATAGAATTTCGGAAGTTTGTATTTCTCCAGGAGCTGGACTGGACTGGACTGGACTTATCACCGCTCTCAACATCACAACAAAACAACATCAAAATATCGACCAGCTCCCGACATCACCTCTCAGCCTCCGCGTATTTTTGTTGATGTATCGAGTCGAGCATTCAACAAGAATTATTACTTTTCCCCGAAAAAATGCTCACGTTCTTCCTGCAGCTTTTCTTGTGGAAGTGCTGCCGACGCCGACACATCTTCTCATGTCCGGTCTGAAAGCAAGTCCAAACCCAAACCAAGCCAATCCAATTCAGTCGGTTTGGGTGGTGAGCACAAGACGCGGAGAAAAGTCCTTCTCGATCCTTCCCATTCTTCAAGCTTGACTGGACTCGACTTGACTTTCCCTTCCACTTTCCAATTCCAGGGAAAGGTATTAAAGTAGAAATGCTTTCTTGGGCTTGGGAGGCTGCTCTAGCTCTGAAGGAGAGCTTGAGCTGGGGCTTTACAAGTTATTCGATCTCCTCCTTGATGAAATTCTCTCCAGGAGTGGGAGTGGGGAAGACGAAGACACCCTCGCCTTTAGTGCTCACTCCCTTCCATTCACGTCAAATCTGTGAGTAATGATGACGATAATGATAAATTCACTGAGGCTCGAAGCTGCCATTACCTTCCACCAGCGGTAGCGTTGTTCGCTCGGGAAGCCAAGGAAAATGCCGCTGAATTGGAATTGGTGTGAGCTTGTGGTCTCTTCCTCAAATAATTTCCTGGATTTACTGAATACCCAACTGGTCCGACTACTGACCTGGTTCCAGTCTTCCAGCTCCAGAGTGGCTATCGTTTATTCTTAAGCCGACAATTTAAAATGTTATTTTGGCTTCCCCATTCTGGAGAAAGATGATGGTTGACCATCCATCTTAGATGTGAGGTCACTGGAAGAAATGCCAGCCTACCTATTTACTTAAGCTTCTGGAAATTCCAGCCTGGAGACGTGTCCATTTCTTCCTGGAAAAAAGATGCTACCGATTACCGCGGGGCTTGTATTTTGATGAGGATTATCTAGAATTGCGATGACCTTTTTCTCGAGAAATGAGCTGCAGGCAAAATTTGGAATCCCACCTGTCTCTTTCACAACATTGACTGATGTGATTGGTCTGTTTTCCTGGAGAAATACTTGGCACAAAAAAAGTCCAGGAATCGGGATCGGGAGTTGGAAACCTCTTCATTCAATTTCGCGGTTCAGAGGAAAAAACCATTCCACTCACTTCCATGCTCCAGCTCCAGAATCCAGAGCGTGACACCACAAGACACCACAGTGCATGGCGCATCGAAATGTCAGGGGTTGGTTTTTCTCCAGTTTTTTTCTCTGGAAAAAAAGTTTTTCAGGGCCGGGGAGGCAATGATGATGTCAGAAAAGGGAAAACTCATTTCATCATTTGAAATAGGATTACATTTTTTCGCCACCGGGTCCATGCGAAGCTGGAGCAGGAACAGACCGCTCGAATGCTCCAGAACCCAGACAAAAAACCAGAAGCAGGATGTTGCTGTTCATGTTCATGGAGTGGTAATTGCATTTCTTCCTTCAAGTGGTTTCTCCTCCCTGGAACACTGGAAAAAATATCTTTTGACGTCGCCTCCCTGGCTCTGGAATGGATGGAGCGGAGTGGACTGGACTGGACGAAGCGAAATGAAAAGCTTGTTTTTTTCGCTGATGTTTTTCGGGAGCTTCTGCTTCTGCGAATTGGTCAACCCAAGACTAACTGATGCTCCCAGCTATTTTCACAAGAGTAGCGTTAAGTGCTTCCAGTTCCAGAAAGAGGAAGGAAAAAATAATAACGTGTGATGTTGATGGTTGATGCGATGAGGATGATGATGCTTTTCTTGTCCTTCTTCTTCTGGAATGGACATGGTCAGTACAAGTAGGAAATTCCACCAACTGTTCCACAATAGCTCCTGGCCTGACTTACGTTTCCTTTGGCAGCCACACGTTGTTTCACTCTCGCTCTCTGGTCTGGAATGATCTGATGCTGGAAGCCCTCACTAGGTGGTTTTTTTTTGCACACTCCACACTTTTTGCAATTCTGCGTGGCACCACATCACACCACTCCACTGAAAACCCACTCTCGCAATTTCCCCTCTTTCGTTTCGCCATGCTCCGGGTTTCTGGTTCTGTATCGACCAACCAACCACCCAACCAAAGTGAAAGGGGAGAAGTGGAATGGAAGTTTCTCCAGAGTATAGTGCTCTTCCAGCTCGATTCATTTTCACAATGAGAATCCTTGAAAAAATAAAATGGCCAGGCCAGCTTGGCTCACCATGGTCCATCCCTTCATTATCATTTCGCAATTTCCCCGAGTGTGAAGTGAAACAAGCCAATTTGGATGAAGGCTTTGGTCCTGGATTGTGCAGCAGTGGCAGTGGTGCACTACTTTGTC
>JAHZNH010001015.1:0-10394 GCA_027744355.1 Tyrannoseira gladiata
CGAGCGACGAACAAGTGCAAACAAAAAAGAAAAGATTCTCAGTCAGTGTGAGTCTGTTTACACGACGGAATGAAGCAATCATTATAAGTATTACTTCTACTTACTCATCCTTTGGGGCCAGTCAACCTCTTCTCGTGCATCTCTGTCGATGGTAAATATAAAAACAGCGCGGATCGGGACTTGAATCCCAAATGCGATGATGCAGTTTCCCCAGCCTCAATTACAAATGAGATGAAATGAAGCAATGCAAAGTGCTAGGATTGGGATGGATTGGAGTGGTCGTCACTCGGCCCTCCAGTGCAGATCTTCATCGAAAATAATCAAGTTAATTAATCACGAAAGAAACTGCCAGCGTGATGATTTTATTCAACGGTCGTGGAAATTTATTTGGCCAGAACTTGGTCCAGGAATGCCGGTCCCGTTGTACTTACTTTCGCATTCCAAATGCGCACCATCGATCAGGGAGCGCTTCGTACATTCTTGACCTGACGACTCTCATGTTACATTCGTGATTAGCATAATTCATTCCAAGCACATTAAAGAATTGTGTTTTTGTCGCCTCGCTTCGAATCGCATCGCACGTGCTTGCATAAAGAAATGCATGCATATCTATGTCTGCATTTAGTACTTGTAAAGATTCACTGAATCGTTTACTCCGTCGTCATCGCATGGAGCGAAAAGATTTCAGGATAACATCGTAAATTTCCTGCTTGGACATGCATGCACTTGTCCAGGGCTAAAATTACAATAATTAGCATTTAGAGTCCACAAAAAAATGTAATTACTGCTGCCTCGATAAAATGCTAATCTTCGTGGAAGGATCGAGCTTTCGACAGTCATCGGAGCGCATGGAGCGAAAAGATTTCAGGAGAAGATCGTAAATTTCCTGCTTGGACATGCATGCACTTGTCCAGGGCTGAAATTACAATAATTAGCATTTAGAGTCCACAAAAAAATGTAATTACTGCTGCCTCGATAAAATGCTAATCTTCGTGGAAGGAGCTTTCGACTGGCTCATTCCATTCCATCAGAAGCTGAAAGGTTCAAGTGGTGGCTTTTCGGGCCATCATTTGTTCAAGAAGGGACTGGAATAGACCTGCATCAAAGGTTGGTGGTGGAAGGTGGCAAAAGTGCTCATCGTACATGCGAGGAGGTGCGGAGGCATAAGTAATTGGAAAATGCTTAATTACCGCAGCTCTTCTTCAGGACAAACGGTGATTTAAGTGGCGGGCCAATGATTATTGGAATGGAATGGAGGCTTCGTGCAATTGAGAAGCGATTACCTCTGCGAAGGATGAGAGTAGATAGTAGTAATAATCATCGAGAGATCATAACCGTCACCATTTATCATCATGGCAGGACGAGCAGACGGCTTTTGATGCTGCCAAGAAGTGAAGATGCATCTGCTTCGAGAGAGATTAGGTGAACTCGGGCGAGTACCTTAGGGTACCTAAGGAATGCTTGTACTTGATGTTGTTCTTCCTCGCATTCCTCCATCATCATCGTCGTCGTCCGAGCACGATCTGATCAATGTTGGACAAAACGGAGTTGTCGCGTGCCAAGTCGAGAGTGCAACTCTTGACATTGCGCGTTGCATTCCTCGCGGCAGCAGCTTTTTTTGTGACTAGGTCATCGAGAAATGGGGGAATTGAATCCAATCTTTCCTCAGAGAGGCAGCGTATCATTAAACCGATTAAGACGGAATATTACGACGAAAACACATTCTCCATGATATCATCTCCATTCCACTCGACTCATCTTCAATTAATGGAGGAATGCAGTTTTCCTCAAAGTTATGAGGTCCGTTTTGGACAAGCTGATTAGCGAAATGCAGGCGGTCGAGTTCTCAAATGATGATGGATTGGATTCCATCGGAATGGGAGGCATTTATGAGACGGAGCTATAGCTAAATTTCTTCCATCCAAATCCAGTCACAATTCACGAGATCGTGATCACGATCATCATCATCATCATCTTCCGCCACCAATTTTGATCGTTTTTTTTCTCAAAGAAAATGAGTTAGTGCGCTGTAGTGCAATTATCACAATTATTCTATTTGCTGCATTTTCCTTCGACGATGATTTACGATGGCTTGGACATGATGTCGAACTACAAGGAGGACGTGACACGACACGGCACTATCAAATAATCAGAGCGTCGCAAAGCGACTCTTTCCTCCACTCCATCATCATCTTTCCAAGTCGTCGTCATTATTTGATTGTGACAGCCGTTTTCATATTCCTCTCCGACTGAAAGATGACTGCGGAAGCCAGCTTGGAGTGCGATTTCCCCCCAAATTGATCGACACTTTTTGCTGTGGGACTTCTCAAAATAGGGCTGCATTCGGGATCGCCATTTATTTTGGCTTAGTACACCATCAAGGAGAATTCAGTGGCAGAATTCAGAGAAGTGATGTGTTTTGTTTCCTAATAATAAGCAACTTCTGTTTCGCTACTGCATGATCCCTATCACTATCGCATCAGTGTCAGTCTCAGATGAGAAAGATGCTTGATGGCTCCTCTTCGTTTTTTTCTTTTTGCGGCAGAGATTCACTTGTCAGTCATAAACAACAACGACGACGATGTGAGGCAGAATGAATGATATGCACAGGCTTAATTTACTTGCTTCGTACAATTCCTGAAGCAGCTCTGCGATTTACAAGGCACCCAAAAAATGACTGCCATTTTTTGGCAGATCCTTCTCGACGCACAAAGCAAGGGAAATCGAAAGTGTCATTTTTTGCGATGCTCCTCCATCCCTCCCATCATTTACCAACCATCATATTATCATTATTATTATTACTTTGAGATTCATTTCGCCCAGCAAAAAAAACAGTATTTCGACGAAGATTACAAAAAAGTCGCATTCCTTACTTCTGAATGCATAAGTACATATGCTGCTTGAAATGCGTAGGATTTGAGGATGTCGAGGTATCAAAGTCACATCTCGTGTCATTAAATTCCCATGGAATGAGCAGGTCTCCATTTCTTGGATTGACTAAGTAGTTCGTGTCTCAATGAGAAGTTCACAGCCTTGGAAAGAAGACTGTGACAATCTTGTTACGGAATTAAGAACATTTTCAAAAAAAGCAGCATTGTCCTTGTCCCTTTCCTTAGGGATGGCATGAATTAAGAAACTCAATTCTCGCGGCAGTGTCGGTGCTCGGCTGCTGCGAGTCGAATTCACTCCTCCATTTCGTGTGCAATACGAGCTGCGCTCCCAAGAGCACCGAGGAAAAAACACAAGAGATTTTTTTGCGACTGTTTCATCATTTGCGAAAATAATTTTCGCATTCGACATGAATTGATATCGCGCACAGTTCCTGAGTTGCGACCACTTTTGAGTAAGAAACTCTCCGCCTGCCACTTCGCTAGGCCAGCACAGCGCAACACTGCCTGCCCATTCTGTTCTGATCTGATGTGATGTGATGTGGCTCACAGAAGCTCACTTGTTTTCGCTTCGTTGCCGATAACTTTTAATTTATGCAAATTGCGAATGGACCCAGTAATCTTCGATGCCACTCTCGATTCCTCTTTGATGATGCGTTGCGATACGACCCTTTCACATCCTCGTCGTATTTTTCCAGATGAACATATTTACTTTTAGTTTGGCTGGAGTGGCGCTACCTGTCTCGATACAATCCTCCATTAAGTAAATACATTTCTTATTTATTTATTTTTTCCTCGATAACCATCAGCTCATCGTACTCAAGCAAATAAATTTCGAGGGAATCGCTTCTCTCTGGCACGCTCTCTCCTATTTTTTCCCAAAATACTGGGCAAATAAAGTGAATCAATTTATGGGGAATAAATTAGGCAGCCGCATCCAGAACAAGGCTCACAATTTACGAGCGTTGGTGGTTGCTCACGTTCTCCTCAGATCAGATCGAGTGAACTTAGCTTGGCTGGCAGAGGACTCGCTTGCCTCATCATCCTCATCATCTCACTCGCAATCTCTGCTACTTCATCAGCTTCCTTAAGCAATCGATGCCAAAGATTCGGGCTAAATAAATACACAAAATCCTTTCTTTAGCATTCAAACACGTTTAGACTGGTGAAAATTAGCCAGGTAGCAATGAGATGAGCGACTTTCATCTAAAAACTCCATCAAACCGCCGCCAACCCTTTATTGCCTCTCATTCTGTCAAATTGCCCCGGTGTTGGCGCATCACCAAGCACTGAGAATGGAGGAATCCTCCTCATCCTAATCACGGTCATAAATGATGATGGTTGCCATGACTCCGAGCCAATTAGGAATGGCAGGAGTTGAAACTCGAGACAGTCATCCAAGTCAGTTCGCTCCAGCAGTGCTCAAACCCTCTCTCTTTTTCCACACGTTTTCGTTCAAAGCAAAAAAAAACTCTGATTAGGTAGTGGCACTACTATTATTGTTTTTACTGACTTGTCCCGTCGCTGCGGTTTTCGTCCCTTTGTTTGCGAAACGATTTGTTTCCTTTTTTTGCACGAAAATTGAGAAAAACAACGCATCACGCCTCCTCTCGAGGTGGAAAAATTGTTTTGATTCCCCCTTTGCTTCTTGTGTGCCGTGGTCGTTGTCATTTCTCCTTATTTTGACTGACAGCGCAATTTTTGCTCGTAAAATTGCCATTTTCTCTCTTCCTCGAGAGCCTGGACCTGCGATGATGGTATGATGAGGGAGGGTGTGCAGCGAACACTACGGTGAGCCTTCCGTAATAATGAAAACGCTGCCTCGTTATCCCTGCCGATAGCTCATAGCTGGTTACATAACTCAGGCAAAAAAAATTATCCGCCTGAGAGCGTAAAAAATTGTTTGAAGAAAAAGTGGAATATCTTGAATGCCCTTGCCTTATTGCATCTCCTCTTGTCTTCGTCAGAGATCTTGTTTTATGGCTCATCTGCACTCTCAGGACAGAAGTACTTTAGTCGACCATTATGTACTGACTTCCCTCTCGGTTTTGCTTCGACTTCTTGTTTTTGCCTCAGCGAATTCGGCAGCAGCAGCAGCAGAGGGGAATGAATGGCCACTCAATGGAATCGTCGTGATGATGATGATGATCAAGATGAAGATGATGGGGATAATCACAAGAAAAAATAAATTTGGCTCAATCAAGCCTCATAAATAGCTCGTTATTGCCGTCGCAGGTAAGAGGCGACTCCTCTCCGTGACGGGGCCTGCTTTCGTGGTCGTTGTTGTTGTTGTTGTTTCGCTGGCCAACACAACACGACACACCTCGTGCAAGGACCTTCTCTTCGGAGCTCTCAATCTGTACCAATGAATTCGCTTCGCTTCGTGTCGTGAGCTGTGACGCGGAAAAACACATCACTTTACCCCTTCTCCAGAGAATTCACACTCCCGGCCTTGTTGATACAAATCTGCCAATCCTGAGCATAAATAAATACTACCTGCTCAAGTCCGCTCAACGATAAGCTGGTTGGGCAGGATGAAAGAGCAAGACTTTAAAATGACTGCAAAATTCAACTGGCTCACCAAATTCATTGCTCGTAAGTGGGCTCAAGGAGTCAATGTACACTTCAAATGACTTCTTCTTTGCGGTTTCGTCGTTTTCCTGAGTTTTCCGAGGAGTGCATGCCTCCATTCCAACGAGACCGCTTGTTATTCATTCCGGTTGTACCCATTGCCTGGCTTTTTTCCATCAGCGTATATACCTTCCCCACAAAATTGAGTAATTTCCCCCTATCCTCGAGACTTTGCAGGAGTCAAGCCAAGCATGAAATGCACAAATCCGCACTG
Source organism: Tyrannoseira gladiata (assembly GCA_027744355.1). Taxonomy (NCBI): domain Eukaryota; kingdom Metazoa; phylum Arthropoda; class Collembola; order Entomobryomorpha; family Entomobryidae; genus Tyrannoseira; species Tyrannoseira gladiata. The sequence continues at coordinate 5,734 of JAHZNH010001015.1, forward strand.
CCTTATCGCGGAGGCAATCTTTACACAATGGGAATTATTATCTGCCGAGATAAACTACCAAAATCCGAATCGAATAGTTATCTGTAATCTGAATCCGTCAGTCAGTCTGATGCGAAGAAAGGGAAGAAGTGTTGTCATAGCAAGCAAGCAGATCTTGCACGGGTCTTCTGCTGCTTACTCTGCCTTCATGACTTGCTCAACGAATTCCAATGCAACTCATCCAGAAGCGTCGCTGTATTTAATTGGTTGGGTTTTGTGATCACATCACATCATCATCCCTGGAATGATTAGGGCAACCAAGACAAGCATATAAATTATGCGAACATAAATAGGTGAGGCGAGACGAGCGACGATCGATATCATTAACATTGGACGGAACAAGTTGCGGAAACTGGGAGTTGCTCGAGGAAATGACGTGGGCCGCATTCATTTCTCGTCCCACGCGAGCCACCAGAACAATGAATCCGGGTGCGCAGCTCTGGCTCTTGTAAGGACGAAGGGAACATGCTCTCCGCAGATAACGAAAGTGATAACACTGGTGAAGTGCGATTGGATAATTATGGTATTGCCCGCCCTTGTCCAAGATATGCGAAATGTGGATGATCCGCTAGGAGGCCTGCTCTGACTTGGCACACTTTCATCAACACTTTTTTGATCGACTTTGAGAATCTCTACCGCCTTCTGTGCGCATTTTGTAGGCGCCTGAGATTCGTCATCAAGCTGAGCTCTTCGTATCCACTTCGTCCCTGCGCGGACAATGGATGCGGATCATGACTGACTGACTGAGTTGTGTTGGAATGGAAAGCGTAAGTAGTTTAATTGGGAGACAATGCATGCCATTACTTCCCCACAAACGCACCAGCAATCATTTGTCATGCCTGCGTTTGCATTGTCCCATATCCATACGATACGAGGGATGATCATGCCTGTCAAAATATTGCACGAGAATTGATCACTTTCGAAAAGAAAAGGAAGACAATGGGGTCTGCCACCCCACCACCAACACCGCCTCCGTCATCATCATCATCTTCGGAATACGCAAGCAGATGTCGAAATCCCGGCGGCAAAGGAGGCAGAGTCCCTTCCACCACGAACCCCTCAAAAACGACTTGACTTATTATGGTACAGTTAAGGGTTCACCCCGGCCAACGGGACGAAGTGTTTGCTGTGGCTGTGACCACCCCCTGCACAAAGCATAAATAAATAAATCTGCGTCAGCATGTGATGCCGTTCTAAGCTCTTTCTTGCTGCTATCTAGTAGGTTCCAAGTGGCCTTGTCAAATATCTCATTCGTAGAGGTTGTCTTGTGCGACCAACTCAGAGTTGACCACACGACATCACTACAAGTACTCTCACAAAATGAGCGAATACATAAATAGAGTGGCTACAGATTTAGATTGGGCTCGTATGGAAAGGTGTAATAGGGGATCGATGGATGCGAAGTGGAGTGCATGGGCACCATGGGCATACTGTCAGAGTACCCCTTGGCCCAGTATTCCGTTGAGACTGCCTACGCTCGAAGAATGTGGCGGCCGTTGCGTCGTGCTCTGCCATGTGCTCTCGACTCGAAGAGACAGTCAGACATCACTCAGTCAGCCTCCTCCATCGGCACAATGTAATCTTGATCATTCGAGGATGGACATGGACCGACCCATCGTCTTGTACGCAAACGATGTACTTAACAGGCAGCAGTAGGCAACGCGGTAGAGATCAACAAGCAAATAGTACAAAATACTTGGGCAGACATGGAAAAATAATATTTGCGTGGGCAGTAGTGGCACCGCATCAACATTCCTTGAGCGAGAGCATGCCGACTACATTACTCTCGAGGAGAAGATGATGATCACTTTGTATTGACGAATCACCCTGGCAACCACGAAACGACATGAAAACATGAAACGAGATTGCATATGTAATGAGAATGGGCATGATCATCTTCCTCCTTCGAAATCAGACACGAGTTATTGAGATATCAGCGACAGGGAGACTCGAGAGTGAGCTCAGGCAAGCCAAGTCAGGGCTACATTACTTATTTAATGCTGAGAGATCAGCCAACTATTTACTACTTACTCCTCCAACTTGATGAAAAACAACAACAGACATGACAATGCAATGCGATAACATTAATAAATAATGGTATAATAATAATAATAACAAGAATGCAGCATGAGGCTGCTTCCATAGCTCACATTGATGACCCCCTCGCCAATCTTAATTGTTATTAGTCTCACTTAAATATTCACCATTATTATATTGGAGGGACACGAGCGCATCATCGAAATGCGGATATGGTCACCAAGTGGAATTGTAATGAGTTTGGTGCAGTTGTACTTAAGTACTCGCTATTTTTAGAGTTGGCAATGACATTTTGCGCGGAATGACGATCAGTGAAGAAGAAGATTTGGCAACTGCACATCAAAGAGTCACCCATGAAATTTATTACCGCAGAGGCACTTGAATCCGTTTACATTTTGCATAATTAAATATTTNCTCGCTATTTTTAGAGTTGGCAATGACATTTTGCGCGGAATGACGATCAGTGAAGAAGAAGATTTGGCAACTGCACATCAAAGAGTCACCCATGAAATTTATTACCGCAGAGGCACTTGAATCCGTTTACATTTTGCATAATTAAATATTTATGTTCATTTCCAAAGGTGAATAACTAAATGGTGGAGTAGTGAACAAGCGAATCGAATCATCATGCTCAATCGATCAACGCGTCCAAGCGTTTTTCAAACAATGCAATGGCGATATTATAATCAAGAATAATGTATGTAATGTCCAAGGAACTACAGGGCACCTGAACACTTATCTCGCCATCAGAATCACGACTTTTCTGCGATTTCAACAGAACATTTTTTCCCTCGAAAGCGAACTACCTTGAGCGTCTCGAGTGTTTTGCATAAAATTCCCGAGGATGAGGTAATCAGAGTGCGTGCTACGGCAGAGAGGATCAAGATGATGATGATGAGTTGTTCATTTTTTTGCAGCTAGGAATGCGGCTCAAGCGATGAGCGTAATTAATGAATTTGTAATGAAATGGATATGACTTGGTGTTATTTATTTGGCTCCAGGACTCCATTTGCGAATAAGATTGTTATCACATTGTCCATCATCATCTGTCACTCGATCCAAAAATCAATAAATAATTTCATTAGGGACAATGGACAATGCGAATTGATTGAATGGGAGATGTCAAAAGAGAATTTCGCCTTTCTTATGACTCTTGTCAAATCAAATCATTGATGATGATGATGATATGTGGTAATCAATTTGCAAACGCTTTCCTAAACACACTCTTGATTCTTGATCACATCACCCGCATTAATTACTCATTCCATGTCACACATGACTCAAAAAATGGCAAAAAAATAATAATAAGTGATGTGGCAAGAAGGGGGAAAAAGGGGACTTTTAAACTTGAGGTGTCAGGTTGGAGACAACATCGATCGTCATCCCTTCCTTGCCATTGTTCAAGTCGAAATAATAATGGCGAGTGAGTGAGTAGGTAGGCACTGGATATATCAAACAGCCCGAAACGATTCACTGACCAAAATGGGCTCCCATTCACATTTTGGGGGATGCTAATGAAGCAAATGACATCTCGTTATCGTCGTTGGTTGGTTGGTTGGCTTGTCCACTCTGGAATTTCCTTATTTCTCACCAATTATTGGCAATGAACACGAGTTATTGAGGAAACAGAGGACATTTTTGCAGATTTTTTGCGTGTGTGTGCTGTCACGTCATGTCACCAAAAAGATGACGTCGGTGGACCATTTTCATGTTGGACAAATGAGGTTGCGATGATGCGCACATTGTCACTGTCCCTGCTGAAGTCTCTCAGTCCTTTTTTGACTGAGGAAGAGGAGCAACTTCTAAAGCGCTATCTATTTACACGGCAGTTTGCAAATGAACAAAGTCGCATAAATATGTAGATGGGTGCAAGTAAATGAATGCATCAAGGTGCTATGATCCCTATAAACAGATCAGATTTGGAAAGGGAGGCTGAAATTATCAAGCACATTCTTACTAATGTGATGCAAGTAGGTACTTGACAGGAATCGTTTCACCCGATTCAACTCTCTCGGGTAAGAAGCAGGCGATCAGAACTGAAGCCAACGGTCAGTCAGACATTTTTGGTGCGCAGAATGAACCACTTTGGCCACTGTCTTCAACATCAGCAAGCCTTCAAGGGAAAGTTCGAGCGAGAAGATGATCATAATAAGTTGGCTCCACTTTAGAAGTCCTTTTTTTGCCGGAGTTTATGCTCAGCTATACTCTCGTTTTGGGGGATGAACTTACACCGAAAAATGCAGCCAATCGTTTTGCACCACAGACCCCCGAGCGTTTCAACAAGAGGTAACGGTCTCTACAAAGGCAAACAAGCAAGGCAAACAAATAAATAAAAAGTGAGCAGTGGAGTAGTTCTTAATGGTCCCATCAGCATCCCTCCAAATTCAATACAACCACACGCTCGTCAACTTTTATTGTTATTTCTGCGAAATGATCGTGAATTGTCGAGAGCATGGCCGTGGAAATGGCCACTTCCTATTTCAAAGGGGAACTCTCTGCCCCTTCAGCAAATTTTATTGAGTCTTAAGTGGCTGAAACTGTGCCCATTAAAATGTGCTTTGCAATTAGCAAAAAAAACACCAACA
>JAHZNH010001016.1:0-14502 GCA_027744355.1 Tyrannoseira gladiata
AGGAACTGAGCTGATTGATCAACATGTTCTTTTTTTGAAAATAATCATTTTGCAGTATTTAGCATGGGCTCGGCTTTGGCTTGACATGAATCATTGTTGTGATTTTCTCCACTTATCTAAGGTAAATCGAGCAATCTTAAAAGCATTCTCATTGATATGAAACGGAACCAGCGCAGCAGCCACCACGACTCAGCGTTTTTCCTTCTGGATGGAGTCCGCAGAAGAAGAGGAAAATGGCTCGAACTCGGTCACGACCACCGCAACAATCAAGACGAGTCATCATTGTCGACAAAAAAATCTAGCTGAGGAATCCGAATTACAAAAGAAGGAGGAATTTATCAGGGAAGAATTTTTATTTGCATGAATGAATTGAGTTCTACTGAAGCGCGTGCAGGAGCCTGAAAATAAAGCGCAGACAAAACTGTACATGGCATGACGAGACGCTTCTGAAAAAAATGCGTCCGTTTTTAAGATACCAGCTTGGCAAGGCGAGCGGATTGAAGTGATTCGACTTGTATGATTTTTTGGGGGAAGTTGAGTAAATGCGAAATTTTATTCGCTCCAGATAAATACTAGTACAATGCCCATGAATCAGTGCGGGATAATAAATTCAGCGAGCAAGAAAAATGGAAAGCGAGCGAGTGAATGGACGACAATGATGATAAATGAAGATGCTAATGGGAAATGCGTAGCTATCGAGGCAGAAGACAAAACAAAGGAAGAAAAAATCACGGCAACATCTCAATGATAAATATGTGGCATGACAGAGCTTTGCTTCTTCTTTTTTAGGAGTACAATAAATGTATCTTTCGCATCACGGTCATGAATGCAGCATGGCATCGCAGTCAATAGTTAGTTCGTGATACGATTCAATGGAAAAGGATCGAGGAGGAAGCACACTATACCAATCAAAATAAATTCGCTCACTAACTCACCAAGTCCAACTGAAGCCACAAAAGTAAATACGACAAACATTTTATATGAAAAAGGAAGAAATGAGAGAAATGAATGAATACAAAGGGAAAATTACTCCACTACTCGTAATAAATATTCTTTGGGATAGAAGAAGAAGATCAATTGTATTCACAGTCGTAGAGCCAGCGGCTAATATGAAAAAGGAAGAAATGAGAGAAATGAATGAATACAAAGGGAAAATTACTCCACTACTCGTAATAAATATTCTTTGGGATAGAAGAAGAAGATCAATTGTATTCGCAGTCGTAGAGCCAGCGGCTGACTTCAGGTTGAAGTTGAGGATGAGGATTTCGCTGATGCTTTGGTTTGCTATGTTCTTATCACAAATGTCGATGTCTGCATTTAAAATGTATTAATGAGATTCATTCCTCCTCGCATTGCAATTTCTTTGTGTACTTAAAATTCATTATCTTGTAGCACCAGTTCTAGTTATCCATATATTGAAGCATCTCCGATGAAGATTGCGGAGAATTACTAAAAACAAAAATCTATGCAGTCCGGATCATATTTATCGCGAGTCGTAACAAAAGCCAATTTAAATGAATTCCTCATCATTTAGGCTGGTGCACGTCTCTCTGACGAGCAAACTAGAGAACTAAGTCACTGCTCTGCTCACTCACTCATTCTATTCGTTCAGACTCATATTTAATTAGGATTAGACTTGGGATAATCACGCATATAAAATGTATGAATGTATCGTCTCCTGACGTTATTCGATGACGGCGACGAGGGCAATTAGATTTCCTTATTATTATTCGTTTGAAACTAGTTTGTAAATACTTTTGTCCGTTTCTTTGTTGCAGAGATTTTGGGTTCGGGATGACTCTGATCCTGATCACTTACTCCTTTTCTTAAATTGGGAGTGAGTGATATTACCCAGCTTTAATGTGACCACATACCAGACCCATATGGCCATAATGATGATGATGGGAGGAGGACAAAATAAAGCGAACAATGATTTAAGATCGTGGTGGTTAGGTTAAGGTTGAAGGACTTAATTAAACTTTCATGATGCCTATTTTTAGGCAAAATTGATGAATGATAATAGAAAGTACTAATAAACGAAATTATAATTTTGGTCTGGCTGGGAAGGAAATTGAAAGAAGAAAAAAGAAGGTCGTTGTCGTTGCGCTGTGCAATTTTTGTCCCGGGCTCCTCATCATATTATATTTTTTGATCAATTGTTATTGTGGTTGATGAATAAATATTTAATACAGGACAAAATTTGAATAGGATAAGTGAATTCGAAGGTTCGAAAGGAAGGTTTTACCAAGAAAGAGGTTGGCTGCTTAGTTGATCGCGGTCTTTATTTGCATCACCTTAAAAAGATATGAGACCCATCTCATTTCGCCCGAAAAGGATGCAAGTGATCATGTTTCGATTCTATTGACTGAGATACATATTTTCATTTTTATTGACGCGCTCGTTTTTTCATTGTTGATTTTGGCGTGTACTTATGTAGAGAGTTGCCACTGCATTATTAGCCTGCTAATTTTCCCTGAGATCATTTTCAGCTTTCAACCATGATTACTGGTATACTGGTTCTCAGTTTCTTTTTTGCTAGTAACCCTGTTGGCTAACTGACCCGATTCAGATTTTCGAAGAAAAGAGGCCCCAAGAAAGTGTCCTTTATGATGTCACGGTATGTTGCAAAATTGAGAATTCCGCAATTGATCCGATCACGATCACACTCTTCTTCTTCTTCTTTTGAATCGGAGAGGACATGAAAAATGAAATTTATACTCCATTATTTATTTACAAATAAGTCACTCTGCACGCCTCAGTGTCCCCTCTATTGTGATGGGATGTGAAGGAGACGAAATCAAGAAGAATAGAAAATTTGGATTGTGATTCTTCGATTCTTCTTCTTCGAGGTTCGACATCATCTCCGACATTGAAAACCAATGGATAAAAAAACGAGTCAATATCCTTGACTGACCTACAAAAAATACAGAACGCGTTCGCTCAAGACGATCGAGAAGAGGATTTTGAAATATCTACAAGGTTGATACTAGGTTGCGAAAAAAGCGGTTCGGAGTTGGAGTTGGATTTCAAGGACTCGAAAAAAATGATTAGATATTTGGGAAATGTGACTTCGAGAAAAAGTGGATCTCAATTAAAGGAACCGAACGAACAACCTGTTGCTCTTACTCGAAGAAATTATTATTGATCAAGCATAAAATATTCGCGCATCAAATCAAGTGACTGTTACTAGAATTAAATGCCAACATGCGTTGTTAACTTATTTTATCGTATCCGTATCGTGCCAGGAGGGAAAATCCATCATGATGGGGGAAAATGCACATAAATATTTTTGGTCTGTATCCAAATGTCAACTGATTTTCGATGCAATCATTTATATCACTGTCATCATCAGGAGCCTAGTGTCATGTCATGTGAGTAGCTGTAGTCAAAAGGCCACGGATAATTTTTTTTAATAATGACGTTAGCCGTCTAAAGTATCTAGCACTACTACGGTACTTAGCGTGGCATGGCAGGTGATGTTGTTGATTTGATAGAAATTGATAGGGATCATCATCTAAAGACTCACACACGCTATGCAATAGGATGCTTTAGTAATGCAATGCAACGCATCACAAATTCCATTTATGCTAAGTATGCGGATCACACGACGATGAGCTTTGTTGGTGGTAGCGGTGGTATTGCATGGCATGGCAATTTTCTTTCTCTTTCGGAACAAGTCACAAGTGGGGAAGGTTAAGAAGTCGCTCGCTAGACGATAATGATGATTATGATGATGACGTTGACGACAGCGACATTGTTTCTCCGATCCATAGATACCTAGTGCCAAGAAGAAGTAGAATGAGAAAGAAAATTTAATTATAAGCACGTCCCCTTCGGGCCGTTTGTTTTGTCTTGAGTGACAGATGTCGGTAGCGATTAAAGAAGAAGAGGAATGAATGTGAATAAGTAGTACTTTTGACAACTAAATTCCCCTCAGACCTAAACACATTTTCCCAATTCAGTTCGATTAGCTTTAACATCCATCTGATTTTAAAAACCTACATCTTGTTTTTGGGGCTGGTGAGATGTGCAGTTATGCTAATTACTAATTTTCTTTGGACAAAAAAATGCCGATTTGCTCCTAATGCATTGACTACTACACTCACTGCTGTCAATGACCATGCACATTAATTAACATTTTTTTGTAAGGCCAGACCAGACTCATAAAAATCTTTCCGCTAGGTTGAAACATTGCAAACATTAGTAGTACTACAGATACTTACTTAGTATTTTCAGTGGAATTAAAATTCGCCTAAAAGAAAAAGTGACTTTTCCTTCGAATTTTATTGAGAGGAGAGAAAAATGAAATCTAGACAGTCACGTCTTCAAAACCTCAAATCTTTTAGGCTTTTTATTCTCTTCCTCGAGGATTTATGATTCGATTCAACATAATTTTTTATTACATGACGCTAATTAATTAAGAAGCCAACAAGCCTCCTACTCCTACAGTTCAAACCCAGAGGCTTCTGGATTGGATTGAGCTGAGATTAATGGTTGATGGTGGTAAAAAAAACTCGTGCTCTAATGTAATCACCGTTAGTTTATCGAGAAAAGTAAAGATTGATGTGGTTTTTATGAAGATGATGAACCTCCACAGTACACATCTTGAGGATAAGATATCTCTAATCATCGTCGTCATCGTCATCATCATCATCATCATCACGACCATTGAAAATAGTAGTAGCTAGTGTACTAACTTTACATTACTTACTCGTTTATAAATTGTGAGTGAGTGAGTCCACCATTATCAAAACCATTGATCATTTAGGAAAGTGAGCACAACGACTCATAAAGTGGCCGGTGATTAGTAGAAAATAGCGATTACGTTGAAAATCATTTAAGGGAAACATTCCCCTAATGAGCCATTATTAAGGCTGTTGCAATTAGTTAAAAATCAAACAAGCCCTTGGTGCTCCTAAGTAGTGAAGTGAGCTATTAGTGATGGTGGGGGAGAACCTTTTTACAAGTCAAACTCATGTTTTCAATGATGATGATGGGATGGATGCTAATGCTAATTCAAAGTGATTTTTTTTCTCGCTCTCATGCCTCCACCTATAGATCCTTTTTTATTCCATTTTCTCTCGTTAGCCATTCATACTTAATTGCGCAGTGTGCATATATATTTTTTCGAAAAATTCTGTCTTGCTCGCTCCTACGAGGCTATTTTAAGTCAGGTTATGCTATATTAATAAGATTTTTAAGTACTTCTCCCCATAAAATCCCTAACAAGTTGGAATGAACGCCTCACAGTCAGCCAGTCAGTCCACACTACTTAATAGATATCATTCCACTCGCATTATAAAATACTTTGCTTAGGCGAATGACTCGAAACTCGAAATACGCATTTTTTTTATAGCGACTGCCACTGCAAAATTATGAACATATCTATATTTTTAGTACAATAACTCCAATCCAATACCCTCCCTTGCCTACTCTAAGAACTAACAACTATTACTACTGCATTAGCTTTAAACAAGCTATAAAAAACTTAAGTAAGCAGTACCTCTGCTGCAGGATCAACATCGACACACGACTCTTCACTTTTGATTTTTTTTTCAAACTTTGTATCATGACTTCATAGACATATTTTTTCTCATCGCATCGCATTAAGCACTTATTACTAGATTGAATGCAGTTTGTGATATGCTGTGAGCTAGCGTATTGCAAAATGAATATTTTTTTTCTTGAAAAAGTTAACGCACTCACTGACTAAGATAGTTTCAGATAGTATAAATTACAATTTTATAGTTAGAAATCTGTGAAGTACTCACTCAAATCAGTCAGTCAGTACTCAGTACTCTGATTCAGATTCTAAATAGCAACTTCTACACGATTTTTTTTTTCTCGCCACTCGCACTGCATTCAAATCATCGATCCTTATCTCCATCAAATCAGTAGAAACTGCATCACATTAGCGCATGCACAAATTTTGTTATCAGTCAAGCCCGCAGATAAAAAGACCAAAAATAGGCCTAGAATGTAGCATTACAAGTGAGAATAAGGCATCATCATGATACATATACTTATGATACTTCCACTTTATACAACCTATTATAGCATTCAGGACTCAGGATCACAAATCAAGCCAAGATTTTGTGCATTTCTTTTTCTTCAATCTTCTTCCAACCTGTTACACTACCCCAACTAAATCGATCCGAGTGCAAGCATTTAGCTGAAGTACTCCTTTTCCCCAAAACAGTATCATCTTGTCTGGCTGAGATGATAAATCAGACGTAAAAACGAGTGAAATCTGCGAATTTGTGAATTACCGAAACTCACAATTCTCATCATCACGATGATGATGGTAAATGATGTTGGCAATATTGTAGCCTTTCAGTGAAGTCAACCACGAAAAAAATTAGTTTGTGACGACTAACCAACCAACCATCCAACTGTCTACCTATAGGATGCACTTTCCTTTGCGAAAAAATTGTACCAACACCATGCACTTTTGCAATAGATTCCAAAAAATCCCTCTTAATTTTTTTTGCTTGTTCATGCTCTTGCTTGTTTGCTTTAGTATTTTGGCGTTACACAAAATAATTATGGATTGAGTGAGTAGTGTATATTTTTTCCTTCGAAAAATCTCACTTTAGTCTACTTTACTCCAACGCGCATTTCGAATTACGTGCTTATCCACTCGCTAAAAACTTTTAATTTTTTCTTTCTAGATCAAACTCGTACTCACTCCCGCAGTCCCCTTTCTGTGAGGGGGTGAGTTTGAGTTGAGTTCGTTCTTTCGGTTCATTAAGATTTCTCATTTTTACGCCTGTTGCTCCTCATAATTTGCTCCTGTATTGGGAGAAAGATAAGAATGTACTGTTTTCATCATCATCAGATCCTTTCAATTTTGTTTGGGGTGCGACGATAATATAGAACGAATTCACTCTCAAGAAGTGTTTCACTTTTTCCTCAATTAAGCCAAGCCCCACCATCTGTCTTTCTTGGATGAGGTTTTTGCTCAATGCTCCCGCTGCTCAGAATTCAATGAATTAAAGTAAATAGGAACAAACAATGTTTCACTTCACATTTCAAAATCATCATTCTTATCAAAACATGCTATAATCTTCTAATATGGAATGCATGCACCCAGCCCATGTTCTTGTTCATGCCCCGCTTAAAGAGTGTTGTTTTCCCAAGCGCTTTTCAGAGCACTGCAAATCAGTTTCGAAGCCTTTTACGCCCTTCATCCTTCCGATTCACAATGCCACTGTCTAAGTAGAAAATCCACTGTATCAATTATGCCAGCACTGTCAGCCCAATAATTCTCCACTATTCATTCTTTCAGGACATCAAAAAAGAGAAAATGTACTTATTTATGCTCCTTAAAGATTGGGAACATTAATTTTCTCATATCAAACGATTCTATCCAGTGGCACACAGCAGGAGCAACCTAACTAAAGTCCTAGTAAAATACACTTAATTTCGCTCATTTTCATGGCCCTCATTCAAAGAAAGCCACAGCGCAGTCACAACAAAGACTCCTTAACTTGTCTTTTTTTCTACGGAAAATAAAAGCCCATTTATCTATCTCATTCATAGAATATGGTCAGGCGACCGAAATGTTTTAAATATTTTGGTCATCATCACCATCACCATTTTCCCTTTTCTTATTCCTCCTTTGAGCGCACGCAGTAGGAGTCTACTTCATCCCCTGTGCAATAACCATGTGTGAACATAAAACACACACGATGAGCCCCATAATGCGCTGACTGTCCTAAAAAATCACAGTGAGTCACTATGATCGAATCACATCTCATTTTTTCTGCGAAAATACTATAGGCATGAGCATCAGTGCAGTACAGAGAACCCATTTCAACGAGACAAAAAAAGACGACGACCACCACTGTAGTACTTACTAGCAAATCATTATCATTGCACTGCTCTTGCTCTGGGGAAGATGGAAAGTCCTCTTGAAGTACAAATACCTCATCATTTCATGTCGTAAAACGTTTTTTCTTTGAAGTAGTACCAGTGATAAGCAATCGTCTTCTTCGAAGCGTTCCTCCCCCAAGAGCTTCACAATTTATTCTAATTTTTTTCGCTTGTTCTTCCACCATTTATTTTTCGCTATTTCTCACGCAAAAAAACCGTTGACAAGCTCTGAAGGAGCTTGATTCTTGGTTCGCATGGACCATTTAACTTCCAAGCCAAGCCAAACCAAACCAATTTCTTCCCTTCAAGGTTCTCTTTCTGAGGAGCATTGAGAATTCATTCGGCGTGCGTGAAACGCGTAGCATGTTTTCTGACAGAGTGCGCCAATCATCATCATTCAAATTAATGATTCCGCTCTTCTTTATTCCACCACATACATACATGCGCAGTATTTACATCTCATCGCGGAATGGTAATATTGAATGATGGAGTAAATGCTCGCAATTTATTTTCTAGAATTTGAAATTATCAAGCGAAAGACACAACAAAAATTTATTGCAACTACCACTACCACACTCACTGATGCTGATGATCATTATCATCAAGAGACAGATATATCACGAAGCGTGACAAGATGTAAAAACTATTGCCCTTGATTCCTATTTAAATCTGATAGCGAAGCAAAAAATCCATACGCATGGCCAACAATAGGACGATGCGAATTAGAATTAGGTGATATTTATTCTTACAGTAATATGATAAAATGGAGATGAGATGAGATGGTCTGCAGAAACATAATGCGATAATGAAAGTAGTATCAATTTATTTTGACCCAGGGATTGCATCTCTCGTGATCGTAATATTACTCGACTCGACTAATACTAGTCGTCGTTGTCGTTCGTGGCGTTACCCAGTTTTCGGCATGGATAACGCCATCGTCACGCTTCCATACTCCTGCAGATGCGACTGACTATGACTGTGCCACATTTTTTCTCTCACACATTTTATTTAAATTCGCTCATACTCCTTCACTTATTTCATAATGAATGGTGTCTGAAAAAAGCCCCTCATATTTTTCGAAAAAATTTTTGCCCTTCCCGACACGGACTGTGACTCTGCTTACGACTGTGGTCATGAACCTGGCCTGGCCTGAGTGGATAGAAGGCCTACAGCAACGCAAAAATTCGATGCAGTGATATGTTCTGTTATGACTTATGACGGACAGGAATTCGTTCCGTCCAATGAAATGCTGTGAAATCCCAATAAAACCCAGCGTTCCTCATTTTTTTGGCCGCCATCCGTTCACAAGAAACAGTTGTAATTGCGAGAGGAGCAAGCGATTTTCATGTAAAGCATGCAATGATCATTTTTTCAAATCTTTTTTTATTACATCCGCGTTTCAGACTTGAGCCGAAGGTTTTTAATTCGTACTTAGGTACACGAATACATATACTTATGATTATTCCCATACGAGACTACGACTACACTCACGACGACGCGACAGCAAGCGAGCCCCCTTCCATTGACTTGACAGTTGCAGTATGGATTAGCCATATTCGTAGTTGGTATGGATTGCATTGAATTGAATTCCCAATAATTGCATTCGTAAGTATTGTGATTGTCTTAAAGATTTTTTAATCGCAATTTTCATCGCGATAAATCCCACTTACGGACAGGATCCTATTTCTTCTTTTCCTCGCAATTTTTAAAACAATGACCGTGATCACGCTACTTTGCTCACAGCTTGTGGATTCCCTTCTCCTTTTATGCCAACTCTGATTGTCAAATCGCCATTAGTGGCATTTAAATGGGGGAAATGATGCCAACTTTCTACTTCAACGAAGACGAATAATTTTTAGGCGCTGTTTTATTTTGGTGAAAGAATATTTTTCGCAAGACCAACTAAACTTTGCAAATAAGGGAGGCTTTGATTGATACTCTGGGGTTTTGCACATAATGATTTAGCAGCAGTAGAGCTATACTCTTCCCCGCAAATCAGCAACATATCACCCATACTCTTCTGATCGCTCATTTACGCCAAACCAATTATCCCACGTGGGAGGAGGATGATTTCATAAATGAGCGTAGTTATAAAAACTCCAATAATTTCACCCCTTTAACCATCGCCATTAAACATGGTTATTTTCTTTAAACGGTTGGAAAAAATTTTGTATTGGTATTCGTATCATCCCCACCATCACTACATGTGCATCGCATCACTACACAACTTTGTTGTTGTCTCCTTTCAAACCGCTGTCCTTTTCTACATAATGTCTGTAAAAGTGATCCAAAGTGAGTGACCGTAAGGAGCATACCTAATTGGCCAAGATAATTTTTTTCGAAAGCGACAGAAGACAGAAGAGTTCATAATTTTCATTTTCTCGAGCATCGCATCATCATCATCGTATCTATCACCACTACTTTACCACCACCACCGCAGCAAATCAAGCAGAAAAAGCGGTAAAGAACTATTTATCTATGCACCAGTCATTTCCACCTTGATAATCATGATCCTATCTGTAGCGCATTACATTGCTGTGAGTAAGCAAAAAGTTACGAGAGAAGTAGTGAGGCAAATAACTAATCGTACGTCCTCCCTGAGGTCACTTCCGTTTTATCATGAAAGTATGCAGGGTAAAAAAAGGAATAGTTATTTATTTTTTTTGCGCGAAGTACTTTTTGAAGCTTTTCATTCACACATCCCATATCCCTTCGCAGTCATCATCATCAACAGCATCATCATCATTATCGTTTTATGATGTTTGCAAGTTTGTTCTGAATATCAATAATCTACAGCCAGGAGGTGCAACAGGATATGGAGTGAAAACAAAACGATGTACATGTGCATAATTTTTTCGTGACGATCGACATCGCCAATCATGAACAAATCGATCTATATTTCTCCCCGCCGTCACCACAAAAGCCAAAGCCAAGAGCTATCAAAGGCAACAATGAGACTTGAAAGTCCCTTGAGATAAAAATGATTTTTCCCCTCAGAAAAAAATTCTTAATCGTTATGCAGTAAAAGGAATGTGTGTTTGCTTGCACGATTTTTCTTCCTTTTTGACTTGACAATAGCCAAGCCAGCCACACACATCACGTTCCCCCTTTCGTATTGATTACAATTACAATGACGTCCACAACACGACCGATGCTGCTGATGATGAAGATGATGCTACTGCTGCTTCATTTCCTTCAATAAAAAAGTCTCGATAGAAAAATGCCTATAGAATTGAATTCAGTGCACTATAAACTATACTAACTGCAGCTACTACCATTTTCTCTAAACATTACACACTCATCATGTCATTGGCTTCTCGCTCGTCTGCGAACGCTGCACTTGAACTTGATTGCTTGACAAACCTGTAATCAAAGCCGTCGTCGTCGTCATTTTAGTGCGATAAGAGATATAAGCCTAGCCAAGCCAAAGTAACCGACCAACTAAGGCGAGCAAGAGTTTCAAAAGTACTTATATGAAAAAAAATTGCTCGAGCGAGGAAGGCTCGAAGTCGTGCATCTCCAAATAAATCATGTTGGATAGTTTGCATTCTCTCGTCTAACCTTTTTTTTGAAGGATTCTCTAACCCAGATTTTGCCCTAGGCTTAAAGCTCAGCTCTAGATATTTTTGCGGAGATTGCCAAAATGCGAAATAAAATGACTGATGTTGATGTGATATGATGTGAAATGTGACCAATTCACATGCCCTGTGACTTGACTTGATGACTTTGATGGATGGGAACGGAGCCAAATATACAGATGAGAGTAATTTAATCAGAGTAAGTTTTTCATTAACAATGCACAATCACAAAAAGAAAGCCCAAAAAAGGGCTCGAACGTTCATGCAAATTGAAGGAGGAGGAGAAGAAGAATGCTAAAAAATAAAAGCCCGAGCCCATGCCATAGCTTCTTTCTCTTCCGCCATTTGCCTCCCCAATCCATAATTCATGCAGCGGAGGGGAGTGAAGAAGATGATTCAAGTGATTCTCTCCTAAAAATACCAATTTTCTGCGTTAATTTGATCAGGAAACTATACCGCAATTATGATTCCTTTTTTCAAATGCAATTTTCCTTCTCTGAAAAAATTATGACATCGCAAAAGGAAATTTTTTATTTTGGGGCTCATCTCATTCCTATTCTCTGTGTTCTTCAGACTCGAAAACTTTCAAACTGAGCAACCATATATCGTACATCGTTCCCTTGCAAAATGGCTTATTATGGCACAGCGAAACGGCACATTATTGGGATGTGCCTACTACTGCATAACAAAAGCTTTGGTTTGCTCTTGGTGCATTATGACGATAATAATGTTGATTCTTTGGTTTGGTTACACTTTATTCATAATAGTAGTATTTCCTCCCAATTCAAATTCGAGGAGAGGAGCAGAGAGCTCATAAATCTCTTTAAGAAAGCTGAACATGAGCATGAGCAAAGTTAACTTTCTTGTTATCATCAAGAAATTCTTTTTTATTCTGCAATTAAAACCCAAACGTACTCTATAGTAATTGCAGGTTGTCTGCTATATTTACAGAGATGATGGTTCATAAGGAGAAGTGTGGTGCTGGTGCTCTGGTGAAACGAACGGATAGACGGATGGAGTACAGAAACCGCAGAAATGAATAAATTGTACTAGAGTGTTTTCTTCAAGGTACCTTCACATCCTCTTATCATCATCCACATCATGACTGCACTGATCTTATGCACAAAAGATGATGTGATGTAGTACTATGTACCAACAGCCCTTCGTATATGCCATCATGTTCCCTTCATCATTCTCAGGAGCACGATTCAAGATGCACTTTCGATACAGAACACGCTGAATTGATGCGGACGATTTGTTGTGTTGTGATAACTAACTTGATTCACTTAATTTTTATGTAAGGCTCAGAATGAGATCCATCTGTTTTATGTAATGTGCTTACATACTACATAAGATCACACGAAAAGTTTTGAAGGGTAGTTATTACCTCCAAGGAGAGATGCAACTTTCGATTTCATTCGGAATTCGTAGAGTTTGCCTACGAAATTGGTTTCTATTTTTTATTCATAAATGAACACATTAATATTTAACAGCCGCTCTCAGTCAGTCCCAGAGAAGCTGAATATGTAATGCAGTGCGCGATGCAAAGTGGCGATGAAAGTTATATGCCTTGCGAGCCAGAATGGGACTTTTAATTTCATTTATTGGATTTCACTGTTCGCAGGTATCGCAATTTACGATTGCATGGGAAAGAGGTACTGGCGAACTGAAAGTTTTTTTTGCAGAAAATAATCGCTGTTGTTGTGCAAATTCTGTGCCAATTTTTCCCTAGAAGTAGGAAATTGCGGCGGATGCAGCTAGCAGACTAGTAGACGTACTTAGAATATTTTTTTTTTGATTTGAAATTTTGAATTACTACACTACACGATGCATATTGTGAATTTCTCGAGAGGATCCAATCCAATCCAGGAGGTGGGAATGGGACGTTGAGGGGAGGTGTTTGCTACATGAATCTACGAAGTAACTTTCACTTAAGCCTAGCTTCCGTATGCGGAGATTTTTGCAATTATAATGGATACTACTCCTCTTCTTACCCAAGTCAATCTGAAAATTGTATAATCGTTAAGAAGGGAAGTAATTGCATGCTTCGAAAAACGTTATTCAATAGTCACGGCTAAGCAAAGGAGTTAAGTACTTATGGATGGTGTATTGCGAACATTTTTAAACTGTGAACAGCTCAAAGGCGTTACTTACCTATCATCATCATCTCATTTCATTACTGGCGTTCACACACAAGTCATAACACGCGGATCGGCACTGGGTTACAATTTACTATTCATGAATCATGATTTATGCAAATACTCATTGTCGATGATGATGCCCCAGTGTACCAGTTTCAGAGAGTTTAAAATTCGTTTGAAACCTCCTGAGAAGCTGGCCGTGCATCATACAGTTGAATTGAAGTGAGCGAGTGAGTTGCTAATTCTTATCTCCAAGCACAAGACAAGTGACAGGCCAGCGAGCGAACGAGTCCGTTCAATGAGAGAAGGAAAAAACATCCCACTTCCTGTTTACTCACAAGAAGACTAGGCACTGGGTGGCTGTGCTTATTGGCAAATGCTCGTGTTTTTGTTGTCACGTCCGACGTTAATGTCGCATTAAAAAACGCGATTAAGTCCGTAGTGGGTTGATGTGATAATTCAAACTCGTGACAAATGTAAAGTCCTCAGACTCCCAAGTACAAATTAATTATTGAGTCGATGAGTGGGAATTCAAAACTGTTGCGAATGAGGTGGCGTCACCATTTCCCATTTGAAATTATCTAATAATATTCCATTCCGAACCTGGCATAGATATTTCCACGATTACGATAAAGTGAGGAATTTGTTCGTCCAACAATTAGTCTATTCCTCAGCGTAGACAATTTAAGGACGCACGAGTTCGAGTGATAAACCGGCTTAAAGCTGACTTGAATGAATCGAAGCCACGTAAATCACAATTATTTGCTTTAATGCTTACATGCATTCCATTCCATGCCTATTCCTACTTACGCCACACAAAAACTGAGCCAGGCACGCTCATCATCCGGGATGCCCACTTCCTGCTGGTATTTTGACATTTGGTTGAAAGGCGTGGAGTGAAAAATGGC
>JAHZNH010001017.1:0-11693 GCA_027744355.1 Tyrannoseira gladiata
GAGCAAAGAGCCAAGCAGGTAACCTAACCCAACCTAAGCTGAGCAAAGAGCCAAGCAGGTAACCTAACCTAACCCAACCTAAGCTGAGCAAAGTACGTGAAAAAATCCAATACGACATACCTATGGGGTTTAGGTTACAGAGATTTAAGTAGTTTAAGTAGTAGTAAAAATTTCCCTGAGTTGGTTGTACGGTTTAGACCAGCATTTGAAAGATTTCTATGTAGGGGTTAGTATAGACCAGTATGAAGAGATGTGAACGGAACGATGTAGCAGGAACCGTTCACGGCTATGTTTCATAATAATTTATTTTTTTGAACTTTTTATTTAGGAGAAAATTATTCGAGCAAAATTTTCCTGGGGCGCTGTGATCTAAATGGCCCGGAAAGAAATGTTCGCATATGAAAAAGTCACGTGAAAATTGTCATCAGATTAGACGCTTCATATAGATAGGTTTCTATTTTCAGCCCTCGGAGTCAGTCTCAAGCCCCTCAGCTCAATCATTTCGATCCAGATGTAATTTTAAGTATCATACAATAGTCTACCTCCCCATTTCCCCGCTTGACATGTCAAGTAGGTTACATAGCGATCGAAAAAGCTTACACATTTTTTCCCAGACAGGTAGGTAGGTCGTTCAGAGCACAAAAGTCGCTTTTCATCGTGATGAAAAGTGAATTCAACATTCACATCCCTTCCTGTCTGTCACATTTCTCCTTCATGCTGTTTCTCTCTTCCCGGAACAAGATGAAATCAAGATTTGTTTGCGAAAAAAAGAAGCCCATTTCCAGGGGAAGACGCCCGCTGAAAACGAACATATGGGAGAAGTGATGATGGCGAAAAAGATGAAAATGATGAAGTTTCAGGATAGGAACGTAACTAGAGGAGGAGGAGGTGTACCCTTTCGTGCTTGAGAGCTCACTGGCTTACTGATAAGAACTTTTTTTCTACTTTGGAAAAAGGAGCAGCAAGGGAAGTGGGATGGCATGGTTGGCTGATACTTATTGCAACTTGCTCTCCAGCTGTGAATCTGATAAAGTGTAAAATGGAATGGGCAACTGTTCCCAACAAATCGACACTTTTTCCATGAGACTTTTTCCATCATTCGAGGACTAAGAAGTCTTCTGAGAATCGTTATATTCCTTATGCAGTGTCTATCGTCATGAAGACAACTGGATGGAGAGGAAATCATTTCGTTGTTTACCTGAATTGCCTTAGTTTACTTTTGGAAATTGCGCATTTGTACTCTCACAACTGCATAAGGATATTTTCGCATAACGGAATTTCTTTTTGGAAAGACGACGATGTAGTTGTTGCGGGGGCTTTTCAAAAGTTCCTCTTTTTTAAATCATCATCCCCAATAAGACACTTGAAGATCGAGAGAGAATAGCGGAATCCACTCCAAAGACGAAAATATTTTCACGAGATTTCTGAAACAGAAGGAGTCTCTGCCTGACAATTCCTAAAAGTAAATATTTAATTTTTCAGAGGTTCGAGTAAACTCGGAATGCCTTTTTCGATGACAATTTTACACGCAAAAAAACCAGATGGCTTCGACTGAACCATGTCTATAGAAAGTAAGGCTTATTTATATACATACATAAAGCTACTTACTTAATAGCATTGTATTTTTGCTGATGCAGCATCTAACCCATAATGCCTTGGTTTTTTATGCTAGAACTTTCTTTAAATTCCATAATCCAAAGATCTGAACCAGAATTTAAATAGAGTGTGCCAGGTTGAGATTGTTCTGGTTGTTTCCAACCCTTTCTGCCAATGTTACTCCATCTGCTGCCTATGAAATGTTACGAGGAGTAGCTCCTGATGTCTTAGCTCGGCCATCACTTCTTATTGAAGTAACCAACGTGACTCAGGGGGAAAGATACCCCGGTTAGAATCAAGGTGAAGCAAAAAGCTCGGGATTTTATGGCATGTATTGCGAGAGAGTGTACGCCGGAAGGGAAGTGAAAGGGCAATATTACACTGGAAAGCGTTAGGGTTGGTACATGATGACTACACAAGAAGTAGCTTTAAAGTGTACGCCGGAAGGGAAGTGAAAGGGCAATATTACACTGGAAAGCGTTAGGGTTGGTATACATGATGACTACACAAGAAGTAGTTTTATAAGCAATTCAATACAAACGTAAAGATAATAATAATAATATTATTATGAATAGTGAATAATATGCATATGATATCAAATTACTGTACTTCAAAACGACTTTTCACTTTCCTCCAGCTACAATTCCGACCCATCTCATTTATGCCATGTAAGTACTTACCATTTTGTGACCGTTGGGCAATTTAATTAGAGTGAAATAGGGAATTCAATAAAACAATTTCTGCGAAACGATGTTGTAAACTAATGTTGTGTACATTCAGAAATGCCCTTTCCTCCCATACAATTTTTCTCGACCCTTTTTTGTTGCTCAGAGTGTTTTGGCAACTACATATAGTACTATATGTACTCACTCCAGACCAGACCAGACCTATTTATTTTTCCTCCCATGAACAATGCAATAACCCAGAAAGGACGACTCAATGTGTATGTGGAACAAGCCCGACAAGAAAGTCGAGAAAGTAAGTAAGTAATCACTCCAGACCATACCTATTTATTTTTCCTCCCATGAACAATGCAATAACCCAGAAAGGACGACTCAATGTGTATGTGGAACAAGCCCGACAAGAAAGTCGAGAAAGTAAGTAAGTAGATGAATTTCTCCAGAACTGGAGTGGAGAGGAGCTAGACAAAAAAACAACAACTTACTGTTTTCCTTTGAGAAACTTCTCAATAGCCCCACACTGCTGCTTCTGCACCGAAATTCGTTCTTTGTGATGTCGTTTCCTCATTGCTTCCAGCTCCTTCTGCTGCTTCTTTGTAGCCTTCGCAAATCCCTTCTCCGCCCTTAAACTTTCCGCTGTAATTGGCTCGAATTTCAGATCCTCTGTGAAAGAGAAAAGAGAGTCAAAGAATGTTACTACATATTTTCTCCTCATATTATTACCATTACTGCTTCTTTTTCAAGTACTATCTATCTTTAAAAAATTTTTCTGAGAACTCAGCATGAATGAATTTTGAAACTCGCAGAAATTACTTTGATTTCTCTGAAGTAACACAACGAAAGTGATTTTGGAAGGGAGGGTTTTAAGTGTGAGAAGAAAGAGTCATAATAACAAAGAGTGTTCTATAGGTACCCATTGGCACATGTTCCACAAGCCTTAATCATTTTGGAAGATGCTAGACTTACGCATCTACTACTACTGGATTTGTCGATCTTCATTTGGACGCGCATTGAAAGAATTTCCTTTCAAGTGAGCAAAAAAGCAAGCTGAATGAATGCCCACAAAGCCCCATTGTTTCGGAGCCCACCTACGGATTTTGGTCACGTTGTACTTCATGTGGAGGACTCCAACTTTCAATTAAATTGAGATGAAAAAAAGAAAGGTATGCTCACTTCTTGAGAAAATGAAAGAAATCAAATATTTTTCATTTCCCTGCTCTCCCAGAATATGAACAATCTTTACAATCTTTATAAGTTTGTAAACTTTAATTCTACAGTTAGAAAAAAATGCAAACGAGTAGTAGTAGGAGTAGTGCATGATTATCGATTCCTCGTATTTTGGACGAGGGGTTTCCATTTGCATGGGAAAATACTTAAGTACTTGGAACTAAACCTGATACATATTTCCAGAACCAAAGCATCACCTTATATAAGTATTCAGATGAGCAACATTTTTTTCGCAAGAAGTAAGGTTTTTGCGACAGAGTGTATGTGGGCGCATTTTCAGACTGTTGGCTCACTTCCCTTTTTAAGCATTCACCAGCAGCATCACCATTTCTGGCAAGCAATCCATTTTCCTTCGCGAAAGCTTACTCGAAGGCAAGCGTTCAAATTCTTCTCGCTCATTCCTTACATCCTTTTCTGAAGCGGATATTATTTTTGTACAGGAATACTAAATATGCATATACTTATTGGGACAGAACAAAAAAAAATATTTTTTGAGGTTATGTTCACATCAGTTCCCCTCGGTCTATTCAAAGAGCAGGCAGGCCCCTTTTCACAAGATTCCGGAGATACAGTTGCAAAAGCAGTTCCGGCAAATTTACCCTTCGGCATCCTCACGAGTTACGAGGAGGAAGAGCAAATACGAATGAATGCATGGAAAGGAAATGGAAGTAACTTCGTGGAAATAACTTAACATAGTAGTGCCTATTTGAGCCCTACTTACTTTCTCCCAAAAGAATTAAGTATACCTACTACTGCTGTATAGAAAATTGTTTAGTTTGCCTACTTTTACCCTGCTTTTTTTATGGAGGATCTGCTATCCTGTTTATTCTCGTGTATATATGTACTTACTTACTTGCCTCCTCTCAACGGAAGTTTTCCATTCTCCATGTCAAGAGTCCAAAGAAATGAAATCCTTTGTCAAATTAATGAACCATGCAGCCTCAGGCTATTCCATTCAATCTCCATTTTTCTTCTTCACAAATAGCATTTGGTCTTGATCTTTTTTTCCTATTCATAAATGCTTTTCGGCTTTCACCAATCTCTCTTTCTCTGTGACGGGCTAGTAAGTAAGCAGGGAACTCGAAGTTGTCGCATACTACTCGATCTTTACTTGGTGAAAGAATGTTGTTTTGGATCCGAAGATGCAAACTATTCACTTAGATTTCTTCTTCAGATCAATATAGCTTATTGCTTTAGAAAACATTGCATTGCACTTGACAAAATAACTACAAAGCTCATGTATGTAGAATGCGGACTAGATGATGAAATCTATTTTCAATTTTTGCTAAATAAACAAAGTAACTGGAGGGAAATGGAAAAGTAAATAGAAAGTGACTCCTCTCCGCTCCCGCTTATTTTTGTCGCATTTTTATTATTATTCCACTTTCAACTCCTCTTTGGTTCACAAAAGAAGGAAACATGTGAGCGGAAAACCTGAATATCTACCTACGTATGTAAGTTACCTGTTTAAATTATTTACATTCCGCCTTTCAACTAGTTAGAGAAAGCAAAATGGAGAGAAAATCCCAAGGTGAAACACGTGAGCATAGAAAGAGATGGGCAGGGTTGTGAAAGCAATAAAGCCTAAGTCTACCCTAAATACGTAATCTTGTGGGATCGAGCTGATCATCATAAATACTGATAAGGCTGCTTGTTTCGGAGGGAAAAATGCGAATTTTTCTGGATGTGTACCGACCCACAAAAAGAAAATAGGCACGTTTTAGCATAATGCATTTTTTATTTATTCTTGGGGCGGTGGTGGCTTACTACAGAGTTTCAGCAGAGGGAATTATGGCGAAGGCTGTGACTTTATCGTCTTGGTACAAGCAAAAAAAACATACACAATTTTTATCTGTCTCTGTCACGAACGTGTCATCATCATTTTCCCTCTTTTCTTTGCTTGCTTGATGTCGTGTGCATGCATGCATGAACAGAATTCAAGAGAGAGAAAAATGTTTATCTTGGGAGAGCGCTGGCTTTCATTTCGTCTTCTCTTTTGTTTGTCAAGCTAGTTTCCTGAGCTCATCTCCTTTTCAAGTGAAGAACGTGCGACAACGTTTTCATGTCATTTACGTAAAAATGGCCACAAGGATATTGCGAAACAAAGACAAATGGGGAAACACTCCTTTTGTAAGGAGGGGATATGTAAACCTCCAGGGCTATTGTGAAATAACACAGAGGAGAAAAGGACTTTTTTGCGTAAGCAAACGTATAATGATGGCTCTTTGACCTGGGGAGTCTAATGAACAGAATCAATGCCAACTCAACAAAGCCTCATTCTAAAAACACCTTCAACCATGAAAGCCCTCAATTAATTTATGTCTGATGTAGTGATCAATGTCAACCTACTGTTTAGGTAATAATAGTAGAATACAACGTGACGGCAAATTTAATACCGAAACTATTCTGAATCGACTGGGGGTTGAAATTGGAAAAAAAGAATAATGGTCGCGCTCCCACTTCGTCACGCCAATGATATTTTTTAATGAAAAAACGAGAAGATTTGAGCTCAAAACGTGTGAAATAGAATTAACAAATCAAAAGGAAAAAATAATTTAGGACTTTTCGTCTCATCTTTTTAATGTGCTTAAATAAATTATGCTGAGATTTTGTGATAAGTGGCTGTCAAGGGCAGGCCTTTAGATACTCTTTATCCCATGTCACGCTCAGGTTTTCGTTAAAATGCTGAAGAGCCCTCGAGAAGAAGACACAATGGGTAATTTTCCCCCGACCTAGAGGAAATAGGCTCTCTCCGAGTCGTGTCATATTGCACTAAGACTATGTCAAATTTACGAAAATCGTTGCACATGACACGCAGAGTCTCTGAGCGGAATGGGAAATGAAGCGTTAATTCAACGTGACATATTTCTAAATAGGAGAAAGCATCCGGTGAGGGGGAGGCGTACCTTTACTCACTCAGATCATTATTAAATTCACGCTACTCCAACCTAGCATGCCTCCATTGTTGATAAGGTGATCCAAGGTCGACATTGACGTTAATGCGGAGTAATGCATGATACTAATATAAAGTAATGGGAGATGACATTAGGTTGAACGGGCTCCAAAAATCCTATTTCCTCTAGAGGAGAAGGGAAAAAATAAGCTAGGATTCTTAATACATTGTCTGAGGAAATGCCTCATGTCATGAATGAAAGCAATAACATTCATTCCATTCTTCAAGAAAGTGGCAAGCAGAGAAATTGCACAATGTTACAAAAATAGAGCCGAATCAGTAAGGGTGAACTCGTTTAATAAGGCAAAACATTACGAAAATGCATGAGAAAAACATTTTTTTCGAAATATATATTGCAAAAAAACAATATTATTTGAGAGTTAATAATAAGTCCATATCATTCTTTCCCAGCCGAAAGTCTTCTATGCACGGGGCTGATTGGTATGAAATGAACCGGTAAGAAGAACTATTTTTAAACATTGATTTCGTAAAGAAAATAGTCTCGCATTACCCCGTTGTGCTTTTACGTTGATATGAACAAGCAAGATTTATAATGAGATCCACACGCTCCTTCATATCCAATAAAGGGGCTAGGCAATAAGGGTTGGCTTGTGTAGCCATTTGAAGTATCGATTTAACTCAGTTTGAAGGAGAAAGCGGGAAGACCATTAAATCTCCCCAGGCACACTACATGCCAAACTAGAACCAACTCAATCTACTATTACTCCCACGAAGTTCAAGTTCACTTGAAAAGTTCTGCTAAGTACGCCATCGAAGCTAACTATATACATAACATCCCATGTGATGGTGTAATGCCATGATTGCGTCATTCCACCAAGTAAAGAGGAAGATACCCACTACTCACCTTTTGGTTCTTCTTGGAAACGAACTCCATCTGCTTTCTTGTTAGCACCGCCACCACCAGGTCCCTTGACAGCGGCGATATCCGACTCCTCAATTCCCATGGCCTTCATTTGCTGAGCTCGCTTCTCTTGAGCGGATAGAAACGCTCGTGGATCCGAAAGGGCATCCATGAAGTCTATGAAAAGAAAACAAACCGTCTAGCTCATCCATTTGCACTCTTCGTCATCGTCATCATCATCCAGAAGAAAACGTAATCCTCCACATCACTCAATGTTTTTTCAGGAAGAAAGTGACAGAAATTGCGAAAGTTACTGATGCAAAAAAGGTTAATTATCAAAGCAGTTGAACATTCGCCTCCAATTTTTTCCAGCAAAAAAAAAAGATGTTTGCTAAAGTGGATAAGTTTTACATTTTTACCTTTCGGAATAGAAACGGGTCTTCGTTATACACAGGATTGAGTCCATTACCGGGAATCATTCGAGTTCGGAATTCTTTTCGGATCGTGTCAGTGGGCAGGCCATACATATCTACCTCAACATAAGTCCCCACCTTCTTATCCGAAAGAAACTGTCCTGCTATTACCTGTTCAATGTAAATATAGGTTGTCCGGGCATTATAATATGTAAGTACTACTTACTTTGGCAATGAGATTATTCACTATGACCACTTGGAGAGCTTTAATACCTACCTGGACAGAACATTGAGCGGCAATCACTCCATCGACAGGGGCATCAGCAAAGGGGTCGAAAGTCCTGTCTGGCCTTCTCATAAAATCTGGTTTTAGCAAGTAGCCACAATTTCCGTTGTACTCAAACTTCCCCTGATTTAGCTGCATGGGCAAGTCTGGTGTTTGAAAATTAAGGCTGACCATCTGACAACCCGCGTTCCAAAATACCTACAATTGGCAAAAAACAGCAGTGAAAAAGCAAGAAACTTTACGGAATGTAGCGGTTTATTGAACACGCCAGGGCAAGATGTGATCTTCCATTAACTATCTAGAAACATCAATTATATTACTTTCGAAATACTTATGTATTTGGCCTAACTAACTAAGTAAGTGCATATATATACCATGAACCCAAGAAAGTTTCACAATCCCCCAAAAACAACTCGCACTAGAACTCTGTTTGATAAACCAACAAAAAATTAATCTGGTTTTGACTGGTTTCCATTTTGCCAACTGTTACCCTTTATATTCTAAGAAAAAAAAAACAATATCTTCGTATTGCTGCTGCGGTTGTAAACAAACACGCAATAGAAAAATAATCTCTGAATTAAATACTTAGAGTAAGATCAAGTAACACGCTTTCCTCTTTCTACTTAGCATTAACTTTTCCTTTCATTAATTTTTTAATTAATTCAAAGAATCAAAAGGAGGGAAAACATGTATGTATGTCTGTCTGTCTACCTTTTATGTCTCGGTTGGGAGGAAAAGGAAAAGTGCAGACATTAAAGCGAATATTGTTTTACCTGAGGCATGTAGTTCGAAGAATCAGCCCTCGTTCCTTTGGGGTAAATTCTGCTCATCTGGCGTTTGTTATAGTTGACAAACTCTATTGCTTGCGAACGCAAATACCCCAAACCCGCGGTTTCAGAGAAGGATGACATATTATGATGGATGTTCTTTTCTGCAAAATCAAAATTCAAGGAGAGAACTCATTAGAAGCGAGAATCCGGAAGAATAATTTCAACCCTTTCTTTCGAGTCGCACTCAATCTACCACCACTCATGACGAAGGGCGCACGTGACATAAGTACCCTATTTTGGAAATACAAATTTGGTGGAGAATATTTTTTTGCTTACGTTCCGCCTCGTCGAAGCCTTGAAACTTGATCGGCTGAGCGTAGTTAATAGAACGCAAATACCCCAAACCCGCGGTTTCAGAGAAGGATGACATATTATGATGGATGTTCTTTTCTGCAAAATCAAAATTCAAGGAGAGAACTCATTAAAAGCGAGAATCCGGAAGAATAATTTCAACCCTTTCTTTCGAGTCGCACTCAATCCACCACCACTCATGACGAAAGGCGCACGTGACATAAGTACATTTTGGTAATACAAATTTGGTGGAGAATATTTTTTTGCTTACGTTCCGCCTCGTCGAAGCCTTGAAACTTGATCGGCTGAGCGTAGTTAATCATTGATGAAAGCCAAGGGTGCACATTAGTCGTTGATCCAGTGTATTGGGCGGCTTGAGCAGCGTCTGGAAGAAGCACCGTCTCCAACCGCCCCAGGAAGTTCTTCCTACAAGAGTAAAGCATAATATAAGTCCTTCCAGCTTTCAGAACTTTTTTTTTAAAAACTTGGAAAAGGAGTGTCTCTGTCTTTCCACTAATTTTGTGACACGAAACCATACTAAAAAATTTATTTGGGTTGGAGGGGCTTGTTATGCATTATCTGCTTGCAATATATGCACGCCCTTTATCATCATCCTCCTTTCCCTAAATTTTCCTGTGTCGCAGGGGTGATAAACTTACTTAGCCTTTGTAGGCTTTTTCCTGGGAAATTTTTCAAATCAGGAGGGAAAATTCCGTTGCCCACCGTGCACTAACTAAGTACTCCCTCGTATAAAGTTATCTATGTGGTAATGGTATGAGTTTATAAATAATGTTCCCAGGCCTTTGGCTTCTCCATTCAAATCAGGAGGGGAAATTCCGTTGCCCACCGTGCACTAACTAAGTACTCCCTCGTATAAAGTTATCTATGTGGTAATGGTATGAGTTTATAAATAATGTTCCCAGGCCTTTGGCTTCTCCTTGAAACCTGGGGAAAGTAGGACACCACAACATTCCATTTTATAGCATGGCTTTTCCCAGAATGTTCAAGGAGAAAAGAGCAGGGATCCCCAGACTTGCGAGAAAATGGTTCTCCATACCCCAATTTTCTTGGAAAGATCGTAAAAAATGAATCTGTCCTAACTTCTGACTGTCCAAAATATCAACAGAATAGCTAGCTTGCCAAATGAAAAAAGTGAAAGCAGTAGTGGTAGTTACTACATTTTACTTTGACATTACCACGGAGTGGAATGGAATGTGACATGAAAAAGTCTTCTCACTATACTACCATCAGACAGCATTACGCTGATTTCGGCATAAATCACTTGCCCCCTTTCTCTAAAATATTTGACCTCAGTTAGGAAGACCATTGAGAATGCAAGCGTTCAACCAGGACCATCATGGATGTGGTCAGACTTGGTGATTTTGAGCTGGTTTGTTTTATGACACATTAAACGCTTCGAAGGGAAGAAAAGGTTTATTGCTTCATTAAAACTGAAAGTGATCTGCGCACGATAGCAACCTGACTCCTACAAATAAACGTGAAGAGCTGACTTTATTACACGNGCTTCGAAGGGAAGAAAAGGTTTATTGCTTCATTAAAACTGAAAGTGATCTGCGCACGATAGCAACCTGACTCCTACAAATAAACGTGAAGAGCTGACTTTATTACACGGAGGCTATATACATACATACGCATAGGAACCATAGGAAGATCCTCTGTTGTATTCAAAAATGTATGTCTATTAACTCCATTTCACTTTTTTTGCGTGGAGCATGTACCATTGCAGGGGAGCGTGCTACATGCTGGATGTCTACATTTATCGTGAGTTTAATCAAGTTTAACAACCGAGATAAGTAAATAACTACCAGAGAATTCTCCGTACTATACCTTTTTCTCTTCCGGATTGACCAGTGCGGAAGCATCCTCCTTCTGCTCATCCTCATTTATCACAAACTGTCCCTTCTGGAATAACTCGAGTTCTTGCTTCTCAACTTCCGGCTTCAGTCGCTTGTTCTTTATCAGGATCTTTCGTTTAAGTGCACTCGGCGGAGGGAGTGGAACTCCGGGCTCCAGCTGCGTAAACAATATTATTATTATTCAATATCATTATAAATACACTGGAAAACTTTTGCCCGCAAAGATACTAAAAACTAGAGTCGAAATGAAGGACGATAGTTTTTATTATTATTAGTTTATTTATGGGAGGGACAATGATCGCATTATAGGGTTTGTACAATCCGTCGATAAAATATTCATCGAGTTAGGTAGTTTGTAGAGGAAAATTCTAAAATAGTAGATCCTCAGTCCCTTGAATTTCCTTAGGAATGCGCAGGGGGCACAACTTTCACTTTCTCCTTATTTGCAAAGTATGAATATTACTTTTTATAAGAAATAGTAATAGGATTGTATATGCATTATAAACTTTAAGCACTTCATTCCAACTTGGCAGTTGATGATGTAGAAAAAAGGCATTGCCGGTCCGCCTACTTATTATGATCGTTCCTTCGCTCGCTGGCCCGGCAAACTACTACATAACTACTAAAAGAGGAGATGCAAACGTCGCAATACGCTGACCTAAATATGGCGTGCCAAAC
>JAHZNH010001018.1:0-13375 GCA_027744355.1 Tyrannoseira gladiata
CCTCCCGCCTTCATCAAAGTCAAAAAGACAGTAAGACATCATGTTGGTGGTGGTGTGGTGGCGCTCTTCTTGTTGGTTAATGATTCATATCCAAACAAACATTTAATTTGTAACGCAATCCCACATGCTTAATTGACGACGACTCCTTTGGAAGATGAGCTGTCACTCGGGGCCATAAAATATTCATGACATCAAGGAGCTAATGTCTTCCCAATCCCATTAGGATGAGCTATATTTACACACGCCCTCAAGAAATGTCACAAACTCGAGGCTTTGATTACCTCATTCCGCATAATAATATTGTCACCCGATAAGCATTTCGAACCCGAAAGGATTGTAATAATGAGTTTCACTTGTATTTGAACTACTTAAATACTACTTATGCCTCATCTTTATTTTTGGCGAGGGTGAAAAAGCAGCGAATAAATGTCAGCCGCTCGTTTTGTTTGACATCACATCACAGCTTATAGTACTCCGGACGTAAACGGACGTCGTAATCGTAAAGTATTGATTCATGGCTTGGTCATGTGTGTTAAGTACACGAAAGGGACGGTTAAAGCTGTACAATAACCATCAACTTTTCTTTGCTGTGGTTTTTTAGAGCGGTGCCAGGTGTCACTTTTTTAGATGCTTTAATGTCAAAAATATATATTGTAAATGGGGGAATATCAATCATACGCATTTTAATGAATGAGTGATGAGGACGAAAATATGCCTTAAGTAATAAGTACTTACATACTTACCTACATGCCCTACTCGTCAATCTTTTTTCTGGATTGATTATTCATGTGTCAACCTGAAACCTCCTTGCACACTTCATTTAAGTAAAAGCAATCCAATCTCATTGGAAAACTTTGGAGAGTACTGTAGCAATGAACAAATGAAGTTACGAAGGAGCTGAGTGCATTTCTGCGGACGCCATCAAGTCACACCCACTGCTGCGGTCCACCTCAAACATGCATCTCAATTTTCAATTGGAAGTAAAAATATGGCACGTCTCCACAAATGCAAATTTCTTTCCTTTGACAGTGGCAAAAGTTATGGTGGTGGCGTTCAGGGAACTTTTTGAGCATGTCGTTTCATTTCCACCTTCAACCGACTTCCTTTTTTTCCTACTTCGGAGAATGAAAACATGCCCCCAGCAGAATGGTGCCGCTGCTTGCACATTTCTCTTTTGCATATTGTTTTTTTTGCCCGCGCCCTCACTCCCAAAGTCCAGACAGACTGTTAACCCGCTACGGGACTGGCACTTTGTCAATGCAAAAAGCGCGACAGTTTTTTTCAGCCTAGACATGTCATGCAACGGTGCGGTTATGGGGTTTGGTTGGTTGTTGCCGTTGCAACCTTTAGATATTCATCAGGAGTCAGGGAGAAAAAATGAAGCGTTCTCTGCTAAATAATAATTTCATTTTTATGCATGGCAGGGCTTTCCCTGAGTTTCACCTCACCCTATAATGTGGAGCCATTTTCCCTCAGTGAAGAATATAAAATTGCGGGGATTCATTAGTAGCAATCTTCATTATTCCCCTCCATTTTTATATTATTACTTTTTTCCCTGCTACAATTCTCCGGGTTTTTGCCAAAATTAAGAGTTGTTGGAAAAACAATGATCTGGTCTCATATTACTCGAATAGCAAAAGGACTTATACTTTAGTGGTACGTCTGCAACATTAATGGTGCACTTATTTTCCCCTCCCCCACTTTCGCATTTGAGCAGCCATTTAGGCCACAATACAAATTTTTTCTCTCGAAAAACCGAGTTTAACAGCAGCAATCTATCCGGAACATTCTGGTTAAAATCCCCTAATTATAATGTTTTGTAGTATGTAGTAGTAAAATACTCCCTTCCTCTCCAAACCCATTTTTGAGTGGGTGAGCAAAAATAGTATAATCCCCGAATGGGAAAAAATGGTTGGAAGTTTATAGGCTGGCGCTCCACCATGAAGTGAAATGGACGCCTTTCCTGGAATGCTTTCTCCAAAAAGGGGGTCGGGAGAGGGAAAGTGCACGTTTCTGAATATTTTACATGGAAATGAAATAATCCCTTGTCAGAATAGGGAGCAAGTTATCGACCCTGTGTTATCCAACTGTTTGTCCGTTTGTCTGTCAAAACAAACACATGCATATTCCATAATTTCTCCATTTACTTACATTTAGTGCATCTCCATTTTATGACC
Source organism: Tyrannoseira gladiata (assembly GCA_027744355.1). Taxonomy (NCBI): domain Eukaryota; kingdom Metazoa; phylum Arthropoda; class Collembola; order Entomobryomorpha; family Entomobryidae; genus Tyrannoseira; species Tyrannoseira gladiata. Next base: position 2,178 of record JAHZNH010001018.1, read on the forward strand.
CGGTAACTTAATCCTAATTATTCTGGGAATTCCCCTAAGGTTTGTAAATAAATAGGCAAATATACATGCTTCAAGAAGTGAGTTTGTCCCTGTCGGATCCGCAGCTCAGTTGTTTACTTTGGACCGGTGCAATTACGTATTTATTACTGCACGCTGTAACTACACACTTTCCCCTTTAGGGATATGAGAAATGCCAGCGCGCCGTGACAAGCATCACTTTTGTCGTGCACATGAGTACATTCGCATTCCATTCGAGAAAGAATTTCCTTGTCGCCCATAAAAAATATTCGGAACCCATTCACTCGATCATTTGCGAGGCAAATTTTGTTTACTAATTCCCGTAATAGCCTCACTCGCTGCACTAGCGCTGCCACAATGAAAGTAGGAGAGCGCCTCCTGAGTTTCCCATCACAATATGAATAATAGTAATACCCGGTGCTTAAAATGATGATGTTTTTTCTTCTTCTCATTTTCCACGAAACAACACGAACATGAATCCATAATAAAGGCGAAACCCACATGCACTCATCACTGTTACCTGACCAATGTTGAATCCATGCGATGAGACAGCAGAAATGTAACAACGGCTAGCATTTTTTTTCTCAAAGGATCTTATGAATAAGATTTACGGGAGATGTGATATTACGTAAATATTCGTTATTGGCACAATACACATCCCCAAAATGTTGGAGCATTATTGTGCATTGCAACTCTTCATATGAAAGTCATCATGGCATAACATTATACAACATCCTCCTATTTAAAGTTTATTGTGAAATACTGGAAAAAATGAAAGTCAGATTTTCCCAGCTTACCATTACAAAGATCAAGAAAGGAGAAAATATGTATTTATCTAGCTTCCATACATTCACTTTTCCCCTCGCCGTTCATATTTCTATCTTCTAGGGTAAGTCTCAAGTCAACTACAAAAATCCAGTACAACGTTTTCCCAGAATTGTACTTCTTTATGCGCAGCTCTTTAAGCAAATTCCGGCTGAATAAATTCAGTTTGCTTTGACTTGTACATGTATGTATTTTTCCGTCTTTTGGTTCGAGAAGGACGCTGATGTTGTAGCCGTTGTTAAAAGGTGGATCTAGTTTTTTCCTCGCGATTTCCATTATGGATACTTTCTCTCGTTTCCTTTTCATTCTATTATTCTCAGGTCACATATATTTATGACGGGAGAGTTTTTTCGTCCCAGATTGGGGTAAAAGGCCTGTCTGAGGTGCTTTTGAAAGACATAAATTTTTAGAGAAAAACGAGAAGGGACATGGCGGGCTGGGGCTTTTACGCGATGTTTGAACGAGCGACATGCGATGCAATAAGCGAAAAAAAACTAGGTAGTGGCGAGCTCACGGTGTTTGTGTAATATTACGACGAAAGGTGTGGTGTAGCACACCCTCACGTTCGCCTGGAATTGAGTGGCTATTTATTCATTTTTTACTGGGGTGTATGATGTGATGTTGATCTAAGAATAATAATCATAAAATGTAGGAAATCATATGGCCAACTTCCAGTGGAAAAATCAGGATTGATGGCGGAATAACGCAGAAGAATATGACTACACGGTCGGTCAGAGTCAGAAATTGTGAGACCACCGACCGAACCACTCACTGAAGCCAAAAGCCCAACCAAACCAACAGAGTCGTTTATTTTCTAGGGGAAAGGAGGAAAAAAAATGCAGCGTGGGGAAGTAAGTAAAAGTAGGAGCAGCAGCAGGTGTGGAACACATGGAGCTTGGGATTGGGAGTGCAAAAACAAGTGCTGAAAAAATAATGTTGTAGAGTTGTAGTCCGCCTCTTATTTCGGGAAACTGATCTTTCATTTTCATTCTGACGAGATTTGGAATAATTTTTTTTGTGGCTGACTCTAGGTCTTCCACAGGCTTGTTCCATTGTTCTGGTGCAGGAGGGGGAAAGTTTATTCCTCCTTTCTAATTCAGTGGCATCGCGTGATCCATTCAGGCGAAATGAAGAAGAAATTAAAGAGGAAAAAACGTGAAATGAGCATATGAACGGTTGTGGTGTGGTNGGGGGAAAGTTTATTCCTCCTTTCTAATTCAGTGGCATCGCGTGATCCATTCAGGCGAAATGAAGAAGAAATTAAAGAGGAAAAAACGTGAAATGAGCATATGAACGGTTGTGGTGTGGTTGGGTTTTAAATAAATAGGGAGCGGAAGCGAAAGTGGGATTACATTTTCTCGTCGGCCAGGCCACATTAGATTAAATATTATTCTGTTTTTTTTGCGAGATGGCTTAGTTTCCGAGAGTTCTTGGGCTTAGTTTGTGCACGTTGCTAAACTGCCATGCCTCTGCCATTGCCACTGTTTTTCTGCGTTCAACGACTTATGAAAATTAAAAAGTTGGGAAATGGTTAAGCCCCTTGAACTAAAGCGAGATTTGTTGGTCGCGATAAGAAAAAGAGTTGGTTTTAGGTAGTGGTGCCGGCTGGTCCCCAAAGCTGTGTAAGGGGGTAGCTGCGGCTGAAACTGACGTTGGGAGAAACTTGCAACTCTATAAACTCCTTATGAACTCTCTCGGCCTGAAGCTGGAATGGAAGGCGAAAATTTTAATGGGGAAAATAACCGTTATTATTATCATGAGACACGAAATGATCAATAAAGTTTTGGGTTTCCTCCAACGTGGAAATGCACTTTATGTTTTTGAACAATCGACATGTGATTGCAATTATGATTGGCTGAATCTAGCCAAAAATGAGCATTTCGTGTTAGTCATTTGCATATTTGAAAATGTCACATTGCAAAATAGCAAGATGCGATGGAAGTGTGGTGTCAAACTCGGGAAGTTAGTAAGTGAGTATCACTGGCACGTCACTCACTTTTGCAAAAAATAAATATTTTTTTAAAAATATCTCCTAACGGCCAACTACAGAAAATGCTTACCGTGGTACTTTTGGTGCTAGTATATTTAAGCGCAGTGTATAAAGTCGGTGTAGTAGAGCCCAGAGGAAAATTCAATCTGCATAAATTATACCCTGCATGTTTTCCTCCAGGCTGGTCACTTGATATTACCCCAACAAAAATTAAAGTTACACTCCGACCACGATGAGAGCCCCTAAATGGAAATATGATCCTGGTAGAGTTGCGTGGATAATACGCACCAAATTCAATGGCTTCATGCATATAGCAAGGGCGGCTAGCTACTTTTTAGTGATTTCTCGGAATCTAAAAAATGGGAGAGGGAAAATAAATTTGCGTTGGTCGAATCCGGCGAGAGCACTATAAGTGAAATTCAGTTAGGTAGTCGTTCAGGTAAATTTACACAGAACGGATGTAATGATACCCCTCGCTTTTCTACCATTATGTCGTTGCTCAAGTTTCAAATTAGCCTAGATTTATGGGCAAGCAGCGGCTGGATCTAGGAGCCGGATCTGGATGAGTTTTTTGGAATTGCTTCTTATGGAAGGGAAAGGAATTAGAAAGAACTACATAGTGGCAAAAAATAAGGAACATGGGAAAAAGTGAGGATAGAGTATGTAGTTGGTTGGTAATGGTTGTGGTAGCCAAACATGTCAGAGAAAAGGGTTCGGTGTTCTGCGGTTAGCTCGAGTGAAAATTAAGTGTGATACAATTGTAATATGAAGAAAAGAACTGGGATAGGAGTAGCTCTGGTGGTAGTATAATATTTACCTTCCTTTCTTGACTTTGGCTCAGCTCGGAGGAAAAAGAAAAGGGAAGTTAGCGGTCCTCCGAGAAAGTAGGTCTGAGGATCCGAAAAGGCTGGGAGGTTGGTCTATGGAGGTGGAGGTGAGAGGATCATTTGATATCGGTGTGATGAAGCATGAGCAACACGATGTTATATTGGACGTGCAGGCAGACCTCTCTGCTTGCTTTAACCTTCTTCTTCCTATTCCTTATTAATTCTGACTCCCGAAGCCAACAACGAAGGCTTCCTTCCTGAGAGAAAATGGAAGGGATGAGAGGAAGAGAGAGGAATAGTGAATGGCGGTTGGTATTTTGTGGATCCTCGAAGTGAATTAACATTGTGTCTCGGAAATGATTAACGAGCAAATGTGAGGATCGCTCTCTGCCCAAGAAAAAAAATATCCGCGAGATATTGGACAACGATTTATGTACCTCCTCGATCTTAGTTAGTTCTATTTCCGATTCCATTGTGTGATGGCCACGGGGAAAAGGTGAAAGAGATAGGGAGGGTGAGTGGGATACTTTGTGGGTCATTCCTGAATTTCAGAGAGGAGAAACTGGTAGTGAGTAAGTTTGCTGACACACGACATGTTGTATTGGTGCAAGGAATCTGGGTATGCGGATGTTGGTGGTAATGATGATGATGACAACACTGAACATTCTACAATGGAGTGAGGAGATCGACCAACTGCAAACATCAAGACGGGCTAAGGCAAACCAATAATTCTTGCGTTATCTCTATCCCCCTAAAGCCAGGCCTCACCGCAGAAGTACTATGAGATTGATTCAGTAGTTAGAAAATTTAAATCCCCTATCCCCCAGCAGCAGTAAAGTTTGTTGAGATAGAAAAGGTTTCATTTTTCTCTTTTAATTTTCGCACATGCACGTACCATAAGTGATATATGTGTGTGGAGTGCAGAAAGGAGAATGGGGTCAAACTCAATCCGCTTTTCTCTTCCGCTCCGCTCGTAATGAATATTTATAAGGTGAATGTTTTGTTATGCGAACACGGACGTATGAAAAATCCTCCATGGGGGAAATCGATTCACCGAGGGAAAATATTATTCCAAGGAAAAATTCTAATTGCTTTTTTGGATCAAGGGAGGGATAAACTGTTGTAAAATATTGATGAATTGCAAGGGTGGGGAATGGATGTATGCATGTATTTGCGAAAAAAAATTGGAGGAATAAACTGCCCGATTGTTTGTATCTTGTATATATTTTGGTATGTGCAAATGCCAATCTTGTTAACTGCTTCCTGCCAGTTCAACATGGATTGGCTGATTTCTTTCCTCGGAGAGCGAGAATAAGTAATGCCTTGTAGCCATGGAGAAAATTAAATTTCGTGCGGTTCATGTATATCGAGTTCATCGCTTTCCTCTTTAAATTGATGAAAGCACCCAGGCCATCTAAAAAGCCTTGCGTAAATATTGTCTTAAATGATAAATGAAAATCGACTGACATTACTTACGGAGGAAAACATGAGTTGTTGAGTCTGGAATTGAAGTTTTTTTCTGCTTAATTCTTTATCCCTCCTTTGATATAACCAGCTTAACTCGTTGGTAATGAGACAGAAACAGGGTGGAATAATGTTATGCACACCAGTAAATACACAAAAGTGGGCAAAGTTCCGGTTCGAGGGAAAGCTCATTAAGTAGCTTACGAAAATGCTGGGACAATGATGAACATGCACTCACTTAATGAACTTGTTTGCTCCGTGTTCCAGCTCCGAATTATTGAAGGCCTTTGGTAGTTTTTTTTCTTTATTGAAGTACTTATTTACCGATGGAAATAATCGAACAAACTTGAGCACTCAAGCCATCATAAAATCAAAAGAACTTGCTAAATCGTGAGCTTTCCCCTCCTGTAAATCTTTTTTTCATCCGGTGGAGCAAAAAAAGTGTTCATTTTTTCCATAGGAGGAATACTAATTCGCAACGTTGATGTTGCTGCTGATGAAAGGAAAGCAGGGAGCAGGAAGCTCTCTCTTCCGCTTTTACTTACACCTTTTTATTTATTCTGGTTTAATATCATTTTCTCCTGGAAAAAGTCCACGTAAGCCTTTCCTTTGCTTCAGCAAAGTTTCCTTTCATTTTCGCTGCTCCACTCTTTTATCATTGTCAGCTCATTAATTTTTATGGCGAGGGAAAAAACTAATTTCTCTCCTTTTTTTTCGCTCCAACCCAAACTGCTCGAGTGTAGTTGTAACGACGGGGGTATTAAGTAGTGAAGTCGGCTTTGAGTTTGCGCGTTTACACACTTATTATTCTCATTTTATCTCCTCTTCTTTTTTATTAACTTGTGAATTATAGAAAAGGTTAATTTACTCCTTTGACATTCATAATGTATTCTTGGAGCGGTAGTAGTGGTGGTCCCGACTCCTGTTGTACAATCCTTTCCATGTAGCTTGGAATGTATTATTCCCTTTCTTTGTAAGTTCCAGGGGAACAAAAAAGTGTTTATTTATGGGGAGAGAAAAAGCGTAATGTAGTGCATGCATGTGCAGGAGAACGTGACTAATGTGACAAGAACGGGTCGGCTTTTTTCCCTAGCATCGCACATCGCATCGCAGGAGAAACGGAAATTCCGGTGTGTGATGGGATGTGATGCTTAGCTTATGTAAATCTCAAAAGAGAAAATGCCAGCAACAACAACGTAATGTAACAACATAACCAACAACGACGAGGCGAATTGGGGTTTGGGGGGACATGAGGAAAAAAAATGTAGGGAGGGAGGTACTTAATATCTCTAACATGTATCTCGTCTGAGGAGCTTGAAATTTAGTGATACAGAAAAGTTCCAAAGTAATCTTGAGGAAGGGTTGCTTTGAGGAAGACGCAGAAATCCCGTTTTCCTTACCAGAGTAAGTAAGTACTATGAGTAATTTTGAATGGCTGGAGCCTGGCCCGCTCCGTCCGACCCCACAATAGATTTCTGCCTTTGGTTGTGGTGATGCAGCAAATGTGAATCCGCATCCGCCGTCCGCAATGCGAACGTGGATGGAAGATGGTGAAAGTCAAACCAAGTCAGCGAAGTTTCGTTCTTCGCTCTTCCTTCCAGACACTAACGATTAGATGCAGTCTTTTGGTCTTCAAAATGGCAGTGGAGGTAGATAGATGGATACTCCTACCACAAAAAAAGGTTGAATTATGCAATGCCCTGAACTTTCTGGTGTTGGAAAAATATGATCGCGTTATTTATGAATATTTTGGGATGGTAGTCCCGTCCTCCAAGGAAAGTTCTTGTACTCTTGAATCATATCTGACGTTTTCATTTTTTAAAGGAGGAGGTTGAAAGCTTATTTATTATTCAAGGATTGGATTGGTCTATGATACATTGAGGGGAGGAGGAGGAGGGAAAGAGTGATTTTGGCGAAAAGGGATTGAGTACCTTTCATTCATATTATTCAAGGAGAAGGAGAGGAGAACTCCTTATTGATCAAAGATTCATAGGGGATCGTATCAAACTCCTGTTTTTCCATCCAACAGCACTCGACAACATCCTCGAGAAATGGCTTTAGCTTCATTGCTATCCTGAAGAAAGAGGGGTTTGGGAAAATGTACTTACTTTCTTACTACTTATATGATGTACCTAATTAATAATTCGATTAAGTTTCGTTGTTCATGAGAATAAGGCCATCTTACGTATTTGCTGCCACACCCACGCACATCGGTCCGCGTGACTCCTTGTCGAATTCACTCATCACTGCGCTTTAGATCACGATTTCGCAGAATTGAATGAGGAGCACACTCATTATACTTATAAAAAATGCTATGCAGAATCACGTTCCTCTTTCTTATGTGCATAGTAAATAGCAAAATGACTGGAAATAATGACGTGCGATGGGATACGAAGGAGCCAAACTTTTCCGTTAATCAGAGAGAACTTGTGACCTGACTCTTTGGGACAAACAAAAATTCATGTGATGATAGTGTCATTCTTCCCCGAAAAAAAACTTTCCAGAAATTCTTCACCTTGTCAATGTTACCCGATTATAATGTATCCTTTTCCTATTCCTTGTGAAATGAAAGAAAAAATTCCACAGCTTAGTAAAATTATTTGCAATTTTTATTTTTCCTATGATCATATGAATCTAACTTTTAAATACTGATGCTAATGGTGAATTTTTTTTCCTTTTGCAGCAAGACTGTCCAAATGGGAGATTTATCTAGCTACTTTATGGAGATATCAGTATGTCAAATATGTTTTCGTCGGAAACATCCTTATCTCGATCCGTACTTCTCATCCGTCCATACATACCTGATGCATATTATATTAGAAAGTACTTATGATTTTCTCCAAAACACTTCAATTTAACTTGTCTATTGATGGGTGATGGTGTACCATCGTGATCGTGAGAGTTTTAGACTTTAGCTCACTTTATCTCACCTGTCTGTCTTCCACAACGCACCTGGTCCCTCCCGCTCCGACGATTCCATTCTGGAAACTATCAAAACAGAGTTTAACAGGGAAGCCGAGCCAATGTAATCATCAGCCTCTACCTCTACTACCTTCCAGTGCAATCCCAAGGTTGACTTAAATAAATAGGAATGGAGATAAAAATGAAAGTGATGGAATCCAATTGATTTCAGCTTGACAGGATCACGAGAAGCGCGCTGCCTCAGCGAATCCTTTAGCGGGGAAAAAGGCCTACAGGAATAAAATGAATATAATTCTGTTTATACATTTTCCCCAGCACTATTCCCTCCGGTCGGTGCCACACACGGTTGGGGTTTTTTTTGCACATGTGGGAAATCCAACATCAGCTCTTGCTGAGTCGAGAGGAACTGAGAGCAAACAAAGCGCAAAATCGCGACGTCGTCATGTGATTGAACTGACATTTCCTCCTCCGTAGCCAAAAAAAATATCGAGACAGTGTACTGGAACAGGGAATAGGAGAGCTCAAAGTATTACTATATTTCAACATCCATTTTAGAAATTTTTTCCCTTCGGAATTTTTTTTTCAGGAAGGAAGTTTAGGGTATTCCTACCGTAGAAAATTGAATAAGAGGACCTGGAACAAAATCGCGAAAGTCTGCATTGATAAACGCACAAAAAAGATAAGGAGAGAAAAGAGGAGAGGGGAAGAGAAAAACAGATAATGTTTAGTCAAGCTTAAGCTCCTCCAGTGGAAAAAATTGGCGAACTCACACATGTTTCCTTCACACGTTACCTTATAGGGAGGAAATAGGCCTCTATTCTATGGCGCATGATGATGATGAATTTTTGTGTGAAGGGCTTTGGACGGGAGAACACATGAAAATTCCACTCCCATATCCTGTTCTGCCTTGTTTACCCTTTATATTTTCTCGAGTGTGTCATCATCATTCAGGAAGTTTATAAAAAAATCTAATGTCCACTCCACTTCACCTTTCCCATGCACAATCGCCCGAGCCAGCCAACAAAGAATCACATTCCACCACATCACATCGCAGGGGGGAGAGACCAATAGGCGGAAAGCAAACAAACAAGAGTGTGAGGCGAACGGGAACAGGAAGACGAATTTATATTCCACGGACGGAGATTTTTTTTTGTTTTCGTTTCGTGTCCAGTTTGAAGCACACTGATTTTTTTTGGTTTTTTATAGTCACATAAAGCACCAGAACGACAGAGCCATTCTATGGATATCTAAGGCGTGAGAAAGGAGCTGGTAGGTAGGAAGCGATCCATTTTTATCCATATTTTACACAAGTCCTCAGATACAATCTGCTTTGTCAGGTGAAGTGGAATGGAAGTGGGACGAAAGTTTGATTAGGAGTTTTTATGGGAGTGCTGTATAATCCGATTCTAGTGGAGATTAAAGAATTTATTGGCTCTGGTATGTGATGGGGGCTTTTGCTGTAATTTTAAGATACGAATGGAATATATAGAATCTGGATTGGCATGGCCTTAGTACTCGATCGGCCCCCTCTCTGCATTCATGGAGGATTTATTTGTGTTCTCTGCTCTCCGTTCGAAATTCAAATCTCGTAGAGAATCTCGGGATTCCAGACAAGAGACGAGGAACTAAGTAGGGATCTAGGATCGGGTCCTTTGAAAACATGGAGTAATGTCTGGGTGGTTACTCTAACAACAACAACACTGAAATTAGTTTTTGAGCTGATGATTGGAGCTTCAGTCTTATGCAAATTATTGCTGGAACCAATTTTTCACTCGAGTTTGACGCTCTCTATAAAAAAATGCGCGGAGAATATTCGCTTCCTTGGTGTTTTGAATTAGCACCATTTTAAAGGAAGGACAGGGCTATTAGTGTCTGTCAAAGGAAGTGACACTTGCCCTCTTTCTTCGGAAGCGTTAAGTTTTCCCATTTATTTTTTTGGCAAACTTTTTGGACCATGAAACATTCCCCCGCAAACCAAACCCCTCTGTAAATTAGATAGATGTGTTTTCCTACTTTGCTTATTTTTTGAAGGGTGTCGGCAATGAAAACTCTAGGCTTTGCAATGAAAAGGATGTGGTGTGGACTTTGTACTATCTTTAGCTCATTTTTATGGGAGGTTTTTTATGCATTTTCTCTCGCTCCCCATATTAAATTGACGCACATCATTACCCCACTCCATGCTTCATTTACACCCCGAGTTTTTTTCGTCTTTCAATTTAATTCACGTCTCGTTATTTCCGCCCTTCATTTTTGATGGATCTGATGTTGATGTTGCTCAGACGAAATGTGAGTGAGTGATGCCAAGAGATTGGCTCTCTCCGCCGCTTTCTCGGTGTTGTTGGCCAACATTGAGCTCACTGCACTGTGCTACTGTAGTTGGTTGGTGTGGTGTGGTGCGGTACGGGTTTTGTGGTGTGGGGAATGACATGTCATGTACACAAATTTATTGCCTTTTTCCTCCAGTCTTGTGAAAAAAAAATTAGTTGGAATGACTAGCGCTTCATTCTCTTCTCCACATAAAAGTCACTTTTTTTATTGCTGCTGGAGTGGAGGCACTCCCAACAAAGGCTTCCTCCTTTTTTCATGGTACTTACACCGACTCAGGAAACAATTGGCTGCTTCCTCAAAAAAATATTACATCATTTCATTCATTCCTTCATTCAAAGGGCAATTTGTGCTGCGAGAGAAAATGATCGATCGCAAAAGAGTGGCAGGCTTTTAGAGGTGAAACGATGGAGGAGAAAGAAAAGATAGGCAAGGAATTGACAGGTATGGCGGGGAAAGAGGTGGAAAACGAACGGTGAAATTTGCTCCTGCAACAATGTCGGTAATGATGAATGAGCGAACGTGTATGTAGAGTATAGTACTTAAGCTGCGATGTAATGTGATGTGTCACGTCACTCCCCAGAAAATACAACGCTGTGAGCGGGAAGAGCCGGATAATGATGACGATAATAAAGGCAATAATGATACTTCACCAGAGTTAGAGTAGATCGTCCTCCTTTTTTCTACCGAAATCTCATTTCTGATCTGATTTATTTTTTTCTACCCTTTGAGGGAAGGTCGTTTGCCTTGACTACGGAAAACCTCATCGTTCGTTCCTCCATAGTTTGTATTGATCCTCAAATAAATTGGATTTTTTAATAATGTTG
>JAHZNH010001019.1:0-18390 GCA_027744355.1 Tyrannoseira gladiata
GCCATAATTTTTTTTACAATTTCCTTCCAATCTAAAAATTCCTCCCGTCTGATGGGAAACAGTGCAGATTGCAGTTTCCAAGAATGTGGAATATAAAAAAAGTTCCCATTGGGGAAGGAAAAAACTCGTTTTTTATGCTGCAGCCCAAAAAACAATCCCTAATGACTCTAGAATTCTAAGAGATATTAAGAGGTGGATTAATGTACATGAGGTACATTTTCTTCCACTGTATAGCTCCAATTTTTTTAAAATTAGAAGCTCAGTCACATGTTTTCCCTCGTTTTCTTGACAAGAAAACTCATTCACAACTTTTTTATTCTCAAGCACCTCACATCTCTAATTTTTTTCTCAGGACAAGACAAAAACATTTTCTTCCATTAGGGAGTTATTGGTACGGGTACGGCGGGAGCGCTGGAAAAAAACCGGAATTCCATGAGTATATATCCCACGTACTAAAAATACAGAAGCCATTGCTGCCTGCCATTACAGATGAAAACAAGCAATAATATCAAAGGAAGCAGAAGAGAATCACATTATTTTATTGCCAAAGTTTTTTCTACCCAAAAAATTATATGGAGACCACTACTGCTACTGTCTCGAATTGCTACCTCACTCACTCACTTACGGAGTCTCTCCATTTTTTATGGGATGGGGAATGGGTAAAAATGCTGCAAAAATTGAATGATTCCCCAGAGAAAAAAAATTTAGATATTAATGCAGTTTCGTATGGTTTGCTCCAGGCCAGGCTTTTTCTCTTCTCTCATGGAGCATAATATTCTCAATTTTTTGGCTCTTTACTCCTTCGCTCCAGCCAGCACAGCTAATTAATGGTGTTGAGCGTGATATCATTAAAAAATATTATTTTATTTTCTCCCTCCCCATTCTCATATCCTACGAGAACTGGGAGAATGTTCAAATCATTAGTTTGAGCACTACTGCCACAAAACCTCTAGATCTAGTAGTACGTGTTGTTTTTTCCAGGCAGGGGAATAGAAAAACTAATATTCCATACATATTTTTTTATCATTGTGGGGTATCACACAGACACTGCCAAAGAACCCAAAACGAAGCCAAAGCCAGTCGCTGAAGGCGGTTGCACGCTCCGTTGCCCTCATCTCTCTATCCAGTTTAAAAATTTATTTGCCACTGATGCTTTATACGAAATGGAACGGATATTACAACTCGCTCAATATATCATGCTCGAAGACGACCTTGTGAATCTAAGAAGCCCCCACCATCACCACCAACTAGATACGATATGGTTTTAGTGCGATGATGGGTGGCATTACATAAACTCTGCATTTATGGAACGAGTCTCAAAAAAATGAGAAATTCTCTAAGAATTCCCGAGTGATGAAACAAACCTCCAGAATGAATTAAGTAAAGCGAGAAGTCGAAATAATTTTTATTGCTTTCGAGTAGGTACGCGTACACCACCTCCTCTCGAAATAAACAACCTAATTGGCATTTCCATTTTGCAATTGGCATAAGGAGAACAAAGACATCTTTAACTTTCTCAACTGAACTTATATCACTCCCTGGAGGAGACTGGAACGGAACCACTACATATGAGGCAATTCAAATTGAACCTAACCACTCGAGTCCAGCAGTCCACCTGTAATTAGCAACTTGTGTGTGTTTCAGAGTTGTATAATAGTAATAATCTTGTCTTGATTTAGATATGACGGTTTTAATCTCACAGGGAAATCTTGGCATGTTTCACTTTGTTTCCTTAACGTGTGTACCTGTTGGTTGCTGCTCCTTCAATTCAATATTTTCTTTCATTCATAAGTAGAAGAAGAAGACGAAAACCCAAAGCTGAGCATTTTTTTGGGACGGACAGCTAATTGCCTTTGGCACATGTGATATGAGCTTAAGCTTGAGCAAGCAAACCCCCCATTTTTTTAGCACATGGAATAATGGTTTGATCCATGGAACAGTAGTCAGTAGTGGTGGAGTTAAGTAGAATCGGAGCTCGTTATAAGGTTTATTTATTGGTCATTAAAAAATATATATGTATCCTCTAAAGCTACAGTAAGTATGAATGAATATGATTTTTTTGGGGGTAGAACAAAGACCAGAAAAAACTGGAAGTGCAGTGCAGTAGCACTGCCTGGAAAAAAAATTATTATTAATGTGCAATTAAAACCTACTCTTGTTTTTTTATTACGTTGTATTGATAATCACCGGTGGGTAATTGGCTGCTCCATAACATTATTGCGAAATATCACGAGAGACGAGGATTAATTTATTTATTGACTTTTTTCGCTAAAGTTTCTCCGCATCTCGTTGGGAAAACAAACCCAAAGGATTATGAATAAATATGATGGAGGAGTTCTTAGAGAAGCCTAGCTTTTTGTGGGCATGATTTTTGATACTGCTGCATTAACTTCAGCTAATAAGTACTTTTTTTGCACGTGGGAACAACGAAGCCAAAGCCAAGATATGAATTGATTAGTGTTTCTTCAGTTGTGAAAACTACCTTTTTTATTGCTAATTACAGGTACACTGCCTAAAAAGAACAAGGCGGCAGTTCTAAGCTGTGTTTTTAAAAATGTGGACTGGTACAGAGATTGAGATGAGATGACATTGATGATGCCTTCAAGCACTAAAAAAAGGTAGCGAGCTTTAGGCAGCGGTGATAAGAAACAAAGTTTTTTCTCTTGGGCTGCGATGTACGATGGTCAATTTAAAATTTAAATTTTTTGCCCTTTGTTTTTGTGAATGAACTAAATGAATAATAAAAATGAGAATCTTCGCCACTAATTCCTGATTTAATGAATGAATGAGTGAATGAAACATTTCCCTTTCTTCCAAAGTGATTACGAAAGTGGGAGGGATGGTAGTCACCGCGTCTGCTCTGTTCTGCTCCCATCGCAGGATGGTGCAAGTGACGAAGAAGAAATTCTAAAATGGTGTAAAAGAAGTCGTAATAAAAACGTCAAAACGCGCTCAGCCTTATCCATGTTATGCACCCTGAAGGAATGAGTCGGGGAAAAAAATTAACCAGAGGGAAAAATCCACTATAAATCTGAAATTCTAATAATCCCCGCAAATTTTTTATTCTTATCTAGAGTCACTAGAGCTCTATTGACTTCCTTTCCGCAGAGTAGGGAAAAAATATTCTCAGGGTGGACGAGCATCTTAAGGAAGAAAAACAACTCATTTAACTGGAGCGATAGTGTTATCTTAACTATTTTTCTGGGAGAAAAAAATACATCAGAACCCATTCATCGCACTTTGTTTCCCTCTCCCGCGGTTAGTAAGTCAGAGCTAGAGTCAAGCCATATAGTTGTAATCTTTGTGGGCGATCTCAATCAAGCAATCACATTTTCATTTTAAGTTTAGAAAAAAAAATCCATAAAAATGCTCTTTAACGAGTAAGTAGGTAAAATGTATTACTTATACTTCTAGAAAATGAATTTAAAGTCTAGTTAGCGACTTTCATAAAATAAGCCTCAAGCTTTGACTTCGGCCATCAAAATCAGGAATAAAGTAAGTATGACGTATGTATTACATGAATTAATGATATTTTCCCCAGAATGATGCATTTTTTATTTGAATTGGAAAGCTAGCTCCATATCGGGAAATCAGCTTGTTATCCTGTTTAAAAAACAGAACGATACAATATATTACCGATCCGATACCCCCTTCCCCATCGCTTTACTTTTAGGAGGGAGCGAGCGAGCAAGCAGCCCGCCTATTTTCATTTTCAAAGGACATGCACAAGGCGTATCTTATTTTCGCACCGAAACATGCTCCAATCGACCAACCACATTGATGTGGGTACGGGAAAACATGTGAAATCTGATTGCCCCAATAAATACATTTTCCCTTGGTGATGACGACAAAGAAGAATAGGTAAAACTGGTATGGCTGGGAAGGAATTAGTGAAATATCAATCTCTCAATCCGATTTAGGAACCGCTCATGTGTGCTCCTCACTCACCATCAGACAAGCATGACCTTGCTTCAGACATTTTCGCGAGATAAGTAAAAAGAAGAAGACAGTTGTCCGGAGAAAAGGAATTTTCTTGCTAGGTTTTCGGATCGGAACCGATACTTACGTCAATGTCTGGGTTACACTAGAGGATTTTTCTCTGGTGGCAAGTTTTTCTGGGAAGATTACACAGGCGAGATTATATATTACCTTGTATGGCAATAAATATCGTGGCTAGTGAAATGATAGTGTGATGACACACAATGATAGCTTTAATGCCACAATTTTAACCTAATAATAAAAAACGCTGGAGTAGATATTAAATACTTGAATGTATCTACGTAGAGCAGACTCGCGCTTGACCCTGTCATTAACGAAAAAGCTACCGTATAAAATTCCACCTCCTGGATAATTTCTTCCTCTCCCCGAACATCTTTGGAATTAAAAGTTGAAGAAGAAAAAGTACTTGCATTTTCTACTCAAATTATTCATTCCTCGGTAAAGAGGAAGCAAAGCTCGTGTTTTGTTTTTTTTTCATGCCATATGCCAAACCTATCACACAGCCATCGTCATCATCATCATACTGCCAAATAAAAAACTAGTAGTAATAATTATAATCATGCAAACATTTTTCCTCCTCTTGGCCTACCTGAAAATAAGACTTTTTTTCCTCCACTCGCAATTTTCCTTTTTCCAAGCTCGGAGCGAGCAAATAACAAGTGCAAATATGCAAATAAAATAAAAAAGGTAACCACCACCACCACCATCATCATCATTCCATTTCAAACTCGGTAATGTACCTGAGCCATACATGTAATTTCACTTTGCCAAGCGAACATCAAAGTTTTTCAAGCTTGCTCACTCACTAAACTATGTACCTACTTACTTAAATGCTTGTCATGTCCAATCCGAGTCAAACTTTACTAAAAAAAACTAAAGCCCTACAACTACCACCTCCACCACCACTGATATTTACGTACAAGGTGGGCTCTGTAATTATCGCAGGAATTTTCCACCGTCAAACTTTCCACATTGATGCAATTATTGTTTTGTCGCTTTCGTCCTAATTCCTCTACTCGACATATTGCCCCGTGTAAAGCCCACGGTTGTTCCTTGTCTCCTTCCTGGAATATCGTGTAATTTAGTAATTTCTCGAAATACAAACAAAAATGTTTACTGAGCCACCAAGGGGGTAGCAAGGAATGAGCGCAAGCAACAATTTGCAAAATACTGGTGGTGATGGTGCGTGGCGTGTGATGGGCCGCTTATGCAAACATCTACTTAAATATTAGAATTTTAGGAACATCGAGTCCACTAAAACTTTCATGGAAAAGAGACATTCGGAAAACATTACATGGAGAATGAATTATTATTATTTTTGTTCCACAAAATGGAAATGCCATGACCAGAAAGGCCACCCCACCAAACAACAAATAAAAAAGAAGAACAAAACTAAATAGACCCTGTCAATGATGTGCAACGCACATATATACCGAGTAAGTAACAATGCTATCGATATTGTGAGATTTAGTCCCTCCTATTTCAACTCTTCACATCTTCCCTTCACTCCTCATCTCCCATACACGCCACGCTCGACTTTGGTATTTCACCAGAGCATCTTTAGCTCCTCAACACAGAAAGTACAACAACGGCTCCAACGCAGGCAAAAAAATGCGCTGAAGATGAGATGACGACGATGGCGATGATGATGATTACACTTCAGTGAAGCAAGGCAAGGGAGTTTTTTTGGTGCTCCTACAATTGCATTGGCTGATGTGGACGTGGCTCTAGAGCTATGACTATTGTGCCCGAACTACGCATGAAAAGCGAGTGATGCAGATTCCATCAAGTGATACGCGATAAGGAGCAACGACGATGGCAAGTCAGATACGGGAGGATGGCAAAGGGAGAGAACCATACACCACACCAACCAGCCAGCAACCAAACCAAACGAAACCACCACTCGCAGCCGCACTCCAATGATGCTTCTTACTTGGTCATCATCATCGCCATCGTCATCCTCTCCCTCATTCCTCCTTTTCATATCGCTCTTTTCGCGTTCGAGCTTCCTCCTCTTCCTTTTTTCCCTCACAATTTCTATAGGAACTGACTGACTCATCATCATCATCTTCTTCGTCAAAAAAAATACACTATTAAATATGATGCCCGACTATAGTCCTCCCGTTCAGTTTTTTCGTATAGCCCCAGAAATTTCCCCCTTTCAAGAAAGAGTGAACAGCATCTCCCTCATGTCATGTCAAACGGTTCCTCTAAACTTTTGAAAGTCACTCAAACCAAACCAGAAGCCAATCCACATTCAACGTCTTTCACTCCAAGAAGAGATTTTTTTAAAATGTCTACCTAAATACGTTTTCTTCAACTTGACATCCATGATATTTTCGTCTTTTAGTGCAAAATCATGTCAGTCTCCGATGAGAAGCGAAGAAAAGAGAAAGAAAAAAAATATTTGACATGGTATGGAGTCTAGCAGTTCATCTGAAAATGCATAATCAACTTTTTTACTTGAAAAAATTCCCCCTTTTTATTCTTCTCTATCCACTTCTACGAAGGATGTTGTAAGATGCTCGCTCGACTCCGTCTTCTTCTTTCCTCAGAAAATATTTTCTATTTTTTAATGTTACTACTTCTCAGTATAAACAATGTATAAAAAACTCTTTTTATGCGTTGCTTTCCTCTGATTTTTTCATGTTTTCATTCTTCAGAAAAAAACATTAATTTTTTTATAATTGCAATGCACCGCACTGCGACTGCGCCTCCTCGTCTGTAATTACTTATTACACAATAAATTGCAACAACCCCGGCATGAAAAAATACATGCCCTTAGCCTACAAAACGGCATGGATGTAAGTGAAGTATTTTTTTCAAGTGACTTTACAATTACAATACAATATAAGATACTACTAAAGAATATATTTTTACTTTCAGGTGTTGCCTCACCGATTTGTGTCGATGTAGATGATGTTATTGGGGAGTTTCTTCTTCGTCTTATTCTTCCCCGGTTTTTTGTCTCTATTTTGGCAAAAGGAATTGTAAAGAAACGCGTTTGTTTCTTCGCACTTCAGCTCCCGCGATGATTACATGGCACAGGGAAGAACAAAGGCATTCAGCGGCCAGAAACTGAACGAAGCAATGGAATGGTAGTGGATGTATGATGATGAAAACACCAATTTTTATTCTACACTTATAACTTCTTACACCGAACTCTTTTTTTGTTTTTCCCTGTAAATTTCCCCTAATTTGAATAGCAATAATTACAATAATAATAATTTCGGTATTGTTGGAATAATATTTCCCCGGCACTAGGGTGCAATTAAATCCTGATTATTTTTGTCGCAATAACAACAACAGCTGCTCAAAATTCAAAAGCCTTCGCTTTGCTTTGCTTTACCTCAATACAATTTCATCCCTTCGCGCGCTCTTCCCTATTCCGTCGTTTGAACTCGGTGTACTCTATGGCTCTTGCGTAACCAACGCAATAATGCAATGCTCTCTCTCTCCGCCACAGATTGTTTTTTGTTGCTATATTCGAATCATTTCATATTCAAATTCATATTCATTTTTTCCCTCAACATCATTCTCTCCGTTCTGTTCTCTCGCTTCGAAAGCATTTTTTCAATCTGAATCTGAATTTGAATGCATTCATGCACCGCACAGCATTTTCTGTTATCTTATCTCAATCAGAAATCGCAAGGCCCATCTTTTTTTATACGATTGCCAGCCAGACCATGTTGCATTTTAGAAAAACTAAAGCCAAAAAGTAAAAATCACATCCCATCCAAACGGACGGAGACGACGACGCACGGTGAAAACGATTTTTTTGTCCTGCTCATTGCATCCTACATCCTACCTACTTTGCATCTTCATGATGCATTATTATAATTCACTATTAAAAAGTCTATATAATGCGTGCCTGAATGCGTGAATCTATCCGATTCCTCCGTGTTCAGTTTCTGTACGACATCATCTTCCTTTTAAAATTATTTGAGAAACTTTACGATAAATATTAATAACAAGTGCCGCATTGACAGAGTCCTCAAAAGGGATGAATATGGGACGAAGAAGAAGAAGAGACATAGCCAGGTAAGTACAAAGTATACATTTAGTTTTTTGTCCTCTGCAATGCCGCTATTATTGAGCAAACATCAATTCCAAAATCCATTTTCTTTCGTAATAAAGACCCTAAAAATCCTCGGAGTGAATAGCCTCCATTATTCCTCTACCATTACATCAAAAGCGGTATAATCTAGCTTATAGCTTGAGTTTGTCTTTTTCTTCTTCAAGATGACTCGAGTCAAGAGCATCAAGTCCGTGCCTTGTGTTGTGTTGTGCTATACCCACATTAAGTGCAATATTCGTTCTTTCCTCTGAAGAAAGTCGTGACAAAATATCTATTTTTTTGCTCTTTGCTATTTTCTTGTCTTATTCTGTCCTCCTCTTCCTTCTCCTTCAAGGAATACAATGGATGGAGGAACAGCCAACATCCATACATATTTTTTTTTCTCCTCCTCACAAAGTCAAAAGACAGAAATTACAACTATTGAATTCCTCCCCTCTTCTTCAATTCCCTTTTATCCGATCCATTTGAAAAGCATGACTTACAAATTTCTGTTCCTCGCTCACTCGCTTCACTTCACTCCATCCACTCCACTCACTTCATGCGTAAGTGTATCCAAACCAAACCAATAATACGAATTTATCCATCTCGCATCTCACAAGTACATACATATTCTTTTTTTTGCTTGGCTTTAGCCCCGGCTTTCGAACATGAATAGAGCGCAAATCATGTTTAAAAAAGGAGATTAAAAGTGCAGATAAAATATCACATTTATTATGCTCCTTCTTCCCTGTCTCCTCCGCGAGAGAGTTATGTGGGGAGCAAGCTTCACGAAACATATTGCATTTTGCATTCATTCAGTTCAATTCATTTCACAGGGCTGTACAAAAATACGAATCGAAAATTATGAATATGAATACNGATAAAATATCACATTTATTATGCTCCTTCTTCCCTGTCTCCTCCGCGAGAGAGTTATGTGGGGAGCAAGCTTCACGAAACATATTGCATTTTGCATTCATTCAGTTCAATTCATTTCACAGGGCTGTACAAAAATACGAATCGAAAATTATGAATATGAATACTTACATCTCTCTCTAAAAAAATCACCGCACTCTCTCTAGTTCATTGCATCCCCCTAAAAAAGACGAAGTAAATGCGCAGTAATACCTAGATAATTTTCAATGTTGTTTTGTTATGTATCTTCATCATGTCGAATGTCGTGATCCGAGCGAAGGAACCGTATAAAAATTGTGTGTGAATTGCACAATATCCCCTAATTTACACGCAATGCCCTCCTTTATCTTCTTCTTCACCGGCGAAAATAACATTTGTTTCTGGCGAGTAGAAAGTGAACCGTAAAATTGTAAGGGTAGGTACTAGGTAGACCTCATCATATTTTCACAGCTCTGAATTCTTCCTCATTTCGATTCGAATTCGGTCGGTCAATACGATACGTATTAATTTTCCTCTTGCGTTTTTGTTTGCATGCATGCGCTTTCTGGTAATGATTTGCTACATATTTCATTACCCGCTCATCATCATCATCGTCATCGAGCGAAAATATCCTGATGATTGCAATTACACTAGGGGAGAATCCAACCCACTCGAAGAAAAAAATCGAAATTTACAGTATTAACAAGCAAAAAATGAGAATTCCGAGCGGGAGAAATGAAATTTTAGACTATTTAACACATGCGAAAACAAATTGGCAGGGGGTTGGATTAAATTCGGATCCATAAAAATCTATTCTATTCGGCTATTGCAACTATAACTTCGCTCATGTATCTTAGGGTTGGGCATCCATTCAATTGAATGATAATTTTTTTTACCAGACCAGAGGAAAAAAATGCTGAATGCTGACTTTTTTTGGGGGGAATCGAATATCGTGAGATTTCTTTTTTATTATTTTGCTGCTGCGCGGTACGAGAAAACAAGTCGGTATGGCTGCAGAGGAGCACTCAAGCTGTGTTAAAGACACTCCCATTTGACATGTGTTTGTACTCGGAGAGGAGCGAAGAAGGGGGAAAACAATGCAACCGTGTCCATCGTTTATGGGGTTCAGTGAGCAGAAGAAATATGATTGTTTCACGATATGAATATTATTATATTTTTTGAGGATGGTCTTATGAATCCTGTCTGCTGGTTTCAGCATCAGCCTCAAATATTTAGGAGAGCAGAAGAAATATGATTGTTTCACGATATGAATATTATTATATTTTTTGAGGATGGTCTTATGAATCCTGTCTGCTGGTTTCAGCATCAGCCTCAAATAGGTATTCCCACTTAATGGCCACTCACTCACTGTTTCGTTGGCTGCTGCGGTGCTGGTACTTTGAATCATGTTGCATTTTCGCTTATATGGTGCATCGCATCGCAACGTGAAAAAAATTATATTCACGATGTGATGTAAATTAGCGAGGAATTTTTTTCTACGATTGTGCAAATGTGTGATGCATAACTACTACTACATGCTCTTCCTCCATGGCCTAATGACTCGGTCTGGGGTAGTTGGAAAATGTGTGAGAAAAAAATGGTGAGGAGCTCTAAGCGGCGCTCTCCCGCTTGTAAAAATAAATCAGCAAATCTGAAAAAATTGGAACGTGTTAAAAGCCTAATTGATAAATGTGAAGAGGGAGAAGACGAGGTGCATCGTGAATGCCTTAGAGCCAAGCCCTTTTCTTGAACTATTGCCTCTCATGCAAAAATATGAAACTTTAGACGAGTGGACAGCAAATAAAAAAGAAGTCCGTCTCACCATATCCCAAACACCATCTTGACATGTGTAAACAACGACAAAAATGAAACCATCTTTCATACATTATGTCCATTTTTTGGTGAGTGAGTGGAGTGAGTCTAGATAAAAATCAATTTTTGTCTTGCTTTTTGCGGAGCTGTAAAAAGGACAATTGTAATTTGAAGTATGAATCGAGCAAGAGTGCGATATTTTTCTTTTCTTCTCTCAGGCAATACAATGGAATGAAATGGTCAGCGTTGACGATTTTTTCCTTAGAAAAAAATTATTACTTTTCTTCTTAAAATGTGTGGTTACACTCATTATGGGACACTTTCTGAAGGAAAAATTGTATGTGAGTGGTGGTGATGATGATGACAATGACAATGTCAACATTTTACCCCGACAGCTAGCTTACTTTTTGGGGCTCTCGTACAAAAAAAGCCAACATTAAATCCAAAACGTGTGTACGAAGACGGATTTGACAATGAAATGAAGTTATTACAATATTCATTTGTGACCATTTTCCCCAGCACGGAAAAAAAGTGGTGTGGTGAGGAGGTTGGGGCCTAGCCTGGCTTTGCCCGCTGCATTTTCGTTTTTATGCCTTTCTGACTGCGTTTGCGTTTCTTTAAATATACTCACGTGCATTTCACTCATTGTCACTCAATTTCTTTTATCGAGCTGAGGCTCAGCTCACTTTACCCGAAACCTTCTGCAGGGAAAAAATGCAGTGTAATGGGAATAATGACAATGATGACACGAGTCGAGTGAGAGTACAACAGTAGCTAAAAGCTTCACCCACCACCACCACCGCCACCAACAACAACCCATCCGCCGTTCCGTTTCGCTGAGTTTTTCTTCTCGCGCTCCCTTATGCCTTCCTCTCTGAAGAAGTTTGAGCTCAAGGCGAAAAAATCGAACTGAACCGAGTTGTCGAGGTAAAGAAGCAAGTGCAAGAAAAATGGGAAGGCACATGACACGAGGATTGTAATGACTAGCACCCATACGGATTTTTTCCCATGCATATGGAAGTCCGAAATGTTGACAATCTCTCTTTTTTCCCTTTCTCTAGCTGGAGTGATGAATGAAAAGGTCATTATCTGTTTTTAAACTCTTGTTTTCATGAATCAATTACTGAAGGCAATTAATTTCTTTGGAGGAAATGACCACTGTTATACTCAAAAAAATGTGATGGGCTGCATGCATTACCACTGGCGTGATGGCATTTAGCAGTGCGGATCTGAGCATTAAAATTATTCCATGTTTAAAAAGCTGCGCTCATTTACTGCATTCTCATTCTACACTCATCTTCCTATTCATTTCACCAAAGAAGGAAAAGCAACTATTGTAACTTCCTTCATGTGAGCATGCAGTATTCTCATGAAACATTTAAGGGTGGCTTGATGAGTTCTTGCTCTCTCATATTTCTTTTTCCCATATCCTGGCTCTAGGAGTTTCACCGGAGGAGTAAGGTTCGTCACACCACACCTCACCAACGTCAGAAATTACCATAGCGTTCCGCATGCATTTCTCCAGACTAGGACAAGTCGTCGCCATATTCCATCAATATGTAGTGTTCAATTCAAGGAGAAAATCTTATTTCGTTCGCATTCCCTCAATCATTAATGAGATATTGTTCCTAGTGCATACTCACTCCTCTCATGAGTCGGGCCAGGTGGTATGATGGCGGTGGGTAGATTGAGTTGCTTTCCCTCACAATTTTTTACATGCCTCTCCGGATCCAATCACTCCTCTCATGAGTCGGGCCAGGTGGTATGATGGCGGTGGGTAGATTGAGTTGCTTTCCCTCACAATTTTTTACATGCCTATCCGGATCCAGCAAAACGAGGGAAGCCAAAACCGCTTTGGAGAAAAAATACAAGTTTTCTAGTTTTGGAAAATATTAGGGATCGAAGCCTAATATTTCTTGTAAATAGTTTCATTAGAACTAATGAATTATTGAGTGACACACTCTCGTCGTAAATACTTTGCAAGCTAAGGGGAGTCTTTTCGTGGCATAGATGTAACATGGAGAAGTTGGCCACTACCTAAATACTTCAAATCCGAAATCCAATTCCGTGTCCGTATTATTCCAGGGAAATACTGAGCCTAATAATAATGTTCGAGGAGTCGAGCTGTGCAAGCCTAAGTAGGGAACTCGTTACCGCGGAAAATGTATATAAACGATTGCTTCTGAATTTGATTACATATACTTTCCCTCGGAGAAAAACGAAGGAGACGAAGAAGAATTCAGTAATCAAGGCAGAAAGGAGACCCAATTATCTTCCGTATTGATTCACTTTTAAAGAGTATAAAACAGACTACGTATGCTTAGTTCAAAATTGGGCGAAATAATTTCCCACATTCCTCCGTAAAAACGTAATAGTCTATTTTCGAAAATTGAATTGTGGAAAAACCCCGGAACGCAGTGGACTGGATTGGGTATACTTACATATGCTCTACATATTTTCGTATTTCAGTCTTGAAGGTTTTCCGTCTCTCGTTCAATTTTCCGGGGGAGATGATGATAAGGGAAAAATTCGAGTTTTATCTTTGGTGTTCCTTGTTTTTCCTGGGCAAGGGCAAAATTTATTAAAGGAGGGAGTGTCATGCCACACAAGGGAAAATAATAGAAATGTTTAATCTATGTCAGTCATCAACATCATGTAATAATTTTTCTCGTCATCAGTCACACTGTCGTCGTCACAAGATAGACTTTGAATTTCTGAGAGAAAGTCAAGTCGCCACAAGTTTGGTGTGCCAGTAGTGATCCCAAATACGCAGAAGTGGCCAAACTCATCTAGGAAGTGTTGGGTGAGAAAGGAGTCCCAATCAGCCGAATGAAATCTTTCCAATTTTCTCAGACAAAACTTCGCAAAGTTTTTGACGAGAGATGAAATTAATTGATAGATGATGAGGAAGAGTCTCCAGCGGCATGACAAGAAATGGGCGCGACCGCCGCCACCACACTGCCACGCCAAACCACACAAAGTTAAAAAATATTCGTGTAAGATAGATATATATATATCATTTTATTTTGGCACGTCCACCAGCCAAACCAAACAGCCGGACGGCCGACCAAGACCAACCAAGAGATAAGGAGTTGGAGTGGAATGGAGTATGGCTTGGCCAGAGAAAATTAGAAATGAAAATGTCGCCGGAATTTTAAGGTGAAGAATGACATGACTGATTGTTGTCACACCGTTGCCCGATTGTTATTCTATTGAGAAAATTGACCAATGTGTGTCACAAACAAACTATCGGGTATTAATTTTCCGCAAGCAGAAAGCAATAATTATTATTCTTTCAAACTGCCAAAAAAAACTTCTTTTGTGTGAGTGAAGGAAACTACTTTATTATTCGATTACAAAGGACCTCGCTAAACTTTTTATTGTTGGCTTTTTTTGTCCCCACTCTAAAATTCATTTTCACTCACCCCCACCTTCCCTTGTTAAAGAGAAAAAAGTATCCAATCCAGGAGTTGTAAAACTCTGGAGTTTTTCTTTTCTTTCCCTGTTTTGATTTTTATCACCTCTGCGCATATAATAAAAAGCCAAAGCGAAGAATTGTGTTCTATTGTAGTATCGGACCAAACTTGAATAGACTGTCGGGAGAGCGTTTGATTTTGACATGTTATTTAATCAAACTGTTTCCCTTTTCAGTCCCAGGAGGAGAGTCATTTATTTCCGAATAGAATAAACATTCAATTGCACGCATGTATGGCTAAAAACAAATTTGCCTATATTTCACGCATGGAATTCCCACTTTGTGGAAAATAGAAAGGTAAATAAAGCCCTATTATTGGTTTCGATGAAAGGAAACGGTGAAAAGTTTACTGAAAGCGAATGATTCTAAGGGGAAAATAAGGACCGAGAGTAAATGAACAATAAAAATTTCTATAAATAACTTTTGAAATAATTCGTAGGCGAGTTTGAATTTTAAAGTCTTGTAAGATTTTCCCTAAACCTCGGTAGATCCTTTGCTTTCAACATTTCAACAAAGTTTAAGCAGTAATGTTATGGAGCAGGGGCAACTGTAGTTGGTCATATTTAATTTCCTTGACTCATAATTCATTTAAAGTTTTTAGTTTGTTCTGACCATTAGTTGCACATACTCTGCGCTTATCTGTGTAATTATAATCTTCAAACGAATCATATTTTATTGGTCTTGATCCTTCCCCGGCGTGACTCAATTTAGCGAAAACTCTCTATAATTCAGGGCATTGTTTTAAGCATTTCGCGAAAATCTTTCCCTCCCCACAATAGCACATCCTCTCTTTTTCCAACTTCCACTTAATCATCATTTATTTTTCTCGCCACGAGGTTGGCGAAACAATGCAAAAAAGCTAATTTTTTACGTGACGGCATTACTTTATATTGTTGGAAAAAACAGTTTTTCGTTTACAGCACATTTTTTCCCTACAACTCTCTTAAAGTCGACACCGTCCGACCGACACCGACTTCTCGACCGGAAGATGCAATATAAAAAGTGCATCATCCCATATTACAACTAACCCTTTAGCAATACCACTAAACTCTATCGCTCGCTTACTCACTCGATCCTCACCCACCACCACTACCACCAACACTAACTAACCACTAGGCAATTGTATATTACTTAAACTCACTCACTTACTTACAAAGGCAGATTTTTCCTTAGCGCCTTAACCCAACTTCCCATTTTCTGAGCTCATGAAAATTTGACTTTTCCTCCAAAACTCGTTTTGATACACCTTTCTGGGCATAATAAAATTAGAGGAAACTACTACTACTACAACTACGCTTCAGTATGCAGTGCATGCATGCGCCTCGCTCTTTTTCTACATCCGTCTTTTTTGGAACATGACTCTGTGGTGAGCTCATCATGTGAGATGCATGTCTTCCCTTTTTTACTCACTCTTATTTTTTGGCCTAATAAACCTTCTGTCGCTCTCCTCATCTTCAGTAGCGGCTTGAGCTCTAAGCCCCGAAAAAAAATACATAAACGTTTTTTCCCTCATTTTTTTCTAAAACTTTACTCCTACTACTCACTCTAGATATGATATAAAAGTCAATTCTATTTTTTTATCATTCCGCTCGCGTTTCACCTTTTCAGCTGTTTGGTCAATGAGGGAACACGTCCTGTTCCAAAAAATACTCACTAACTCACTTACTTTCCAAATGGCTCTTCTTCTTCAGGTAGGGAAAAATTCAGGTATGGAAGATGCCTATGCGTACATACAGGAGGAAAAAAAATATTTGTAATGGCTTATTTCGCTCACGCCGTGCCAACTCAATGCAATATTTTTTTCAGACAGAACTCCCTCTTTTTTCGCAGTAAATACCTCACGCAGATTCCTTCCATTCCATATTTTCTGTGTTTGTCCAACCAGTCAACCAATTACTCATTTCGCATTTCTTCACACGATGCGATGGACGACTGAGTAAGGTACTGAGCCTACTGAGTTTTTTCTCGAGAAAAAAAGTCGCAGAAAAAAATGCATTCGGTAGGTGAGTGAGTATATAAGTATATCATCCCATTTTCACCCTTCTTCCCTTCAAGAAAAAACTCAATTATTAGGAAAACAGCTTAAGAAGAAAATAGCATTTTTTTCGCTCGCTAAACTTCAGCCATCTCCTGTTTATGGAGTGATCAACACTCCCAACTCAAGAAACTGTTAAAGCATGGACGACTGTCTGCCCGGCAGTCGTCCCATCTAAACCAACCCATTCCCTAAAAATACTGATGTGATGTGAGTGAACCAATTTATTAGGGAAAAACGTTTACGAAACTGAGTGAGTGAGCTCTCCCAGCTTTACTTTGTGTCTGGTCCGTTTCCCTCGCCTAATATGAAATGAAAGGAGAAACTGTGAACCGGAAATAATTACTTTTTTCTTCAAAATCCTCTTTCCCAGAACAACAAGATACTTATATCCATCTTCAATTTATGCGTACAGTAACACTACCAACTTCACCTTCATTCCCTGAAATGCATGGATCAGGTGAGCGATAAATGAAATGAGTCGATAGAAAATAGATACATACATATATATGTACGTACAACCACTTCCTAATCAATGAGCTTCCTCTTTTTCACTCCATTTCATTATTCCTTCATTATTGCCTGACTTGAAAAGTGCGCACGCACCCCGCACTCCAAAAATCCACTCGCTCACTCCAGTTCAGCTCAGTTCGGCCAGCCAAACCCGAGTCGGTGTAGTGCTGGCTGGCTCACAGTGATAACAATAATCATTTAGCAATTTTTCAACCATTCCGTTTAATGAAGAGGTCTTGGGCGAAGGTAAATAAGTAGTAGCAGCCAGTCACTCGCTCATTCAGTGAGGCTCGCTCGGAAGAACTACTTTTTTTCATTGCAATTGCCAGTCGAGTTTGATGTAATAACAATAATTTTTTTCTCCATCCGTGCCCGTGTGTTTGCCGGGGTACGACCGTTTATTATGCCTTAACTAATGTAAAAGTGCATAAAGAAGCGGAGCGTTCGTACTCCGTGGTTTTTTATGCGTTTTCTCCATTTGGTACTCCATCCGTTTTTTCAGGGTCATCGGAATAAAAAGGAGTGAGCAGTGTTCTCCATGCATCAGAGTATTACATAAAAAAATGGCATGATGATGATATGATACGACGATGATGATATCATATCACATCACAAGGGTGGCTTGGCCTGGCTAGACTCATTGCCTTTGCGTTTTGTGTCGAGTTGAAGTTTGTTGCATGCAAAAATGAGTGCACGCACCGTGCACCACATTTTTCCATCGCCTCGCGTTTTTTTCATGTTGAACATCGCATAAAAATGGAAATGGTTGCATTGATAAGTATCTTCACTTTTAGTGGAGCTCGTGCATTTCATTTCATATATATATTTCAATGATAAGAAAATGTGCAAGTGAGTGAGAGAGTGACTGACTAAAGCCAGAGGATCGAGTCGGTCGGTTGCTGATTTGCGAAGATGATAAAGATGGAAAACACACAACAACAAGTGAATGAAGGATTTTTTAAAAAGAGTCTCTATCTTTTTGTTTTGACGCTTGAAGAGGATGGATGCATGGAGGATACCTAAGATCATGATGATCATCATCGTGATGATGATAGAATTGATGAGAGCTAATGATAATAGAAGAAGAAGGATGAGTATATATGGTATTGCATATCCTCTTCTTGAAGAAAATGAATGAATGGAAGAATTCATTACGTATGAATGTATGGATGTGATTGTTTACAGATGGGAAATGGTGATAGTGAGAAGTAAAAAAATACGCACTGGACGGAAAAAAATGGGGAGATGGGAGAAGATGTTAATTACTGATAAACTACTTAACATGAAGACTGGAAGAAAAATGCTTGTCTCGTGAAAGTGTATTATGGTTTGGTTGGTAGGTTACCTGTTCCATCGCGTCTCCATAGAGGCGTTGACGTTGCCCCGCAATTTACACATTCTCGACCCTCTGGAAAAGAAATGGGGAACAGACATTAGTACATGAACCAATGCATAAATTTCAGGTCGCAAATTAAGTACGTAATGCGAATAAATAAAAGAGGAGAGAATGAAGCATTAATAAATAATTTTGTATTAAAAATTGTAAGAGTTTGATAGTAGTAGCAGTGGCGGTAGTGGAGTGGTAGTAGATAGACGAGTCAGCAG
>JAHZNH010001020.1:0-32455 GCA_027744355.1 Tyrannoseira gladiata
TTGTGTGGGTATGCAAATTATATTTTAGAATTCCCGTAATAGTTGGCTTGTTGTTATTTTTTCAGACTCCTTTCGATTCAGATCGGTAGTTCGCACTTCATAAAAAAAGATATTCATCCCTGGTGGGCATCCGTATCAAGAAAAGGCGCTGCTGCCTCTCCTGAAAGATATCTTAATCAAAACTGAATCTACTTTTTAAAAACTTTTTTCTTTCTACTTAACAATTTTGTAAGGAACGTTTGCACATAAAGGTACCTGTGCAGTTTTTTAGGTATTCTCAGGCATTTTTTAAGAAATGAAAACGTTGTAAAAGCGGTGCCATTTATATGAATATGTTGCAAGCCTAAGTCTCTCAGACTCGTAGAAAGCCACGCACATACAAATACCTCAAAGCTATTTATGACATGGATTAATTTTAACAAGCAATTTTTCACAAAATATACGTCCTGAAAACTTTTGCACCTTCTAGACCAAAAGCGAAGATATACTGCAGACTCTGTAAAAGATGGGCTCGAGAACAATAATACTAAAGTGATGCAGCTGTCGATAAAAAAAATCCCTCCTCACCCCACAATTTACTCTTGCAATTGTATTCAAAAGCATAGGATACTGCAACATCAAGTAGCATTTCATTTAACTGATGAGATTAGAGTATATGAGCAAGTGTCTGTTAAGTCGGGCGTCCTCCGTCCTCTTCATATCCGGCCTTCACCTCAAATAAAAATCAACGGTTCTTCTAATGCCGAGCCAAGCCAAGCCAGTTCATTTCCGTCAGAAGTAACATAGCCAATAATCCAATTATACCTTGATCGTGACATTGCAAGGTGGCAGTAAGCAAGACGTAGGTGTCGTCGTATTGTTCTCGGTGACATTTGCAACTGAAAAATGATTTTCTCCCTAAACAATGCCAAACAAATTATGAAGTGAGAGACTTGTTCGATGGGTACGCAACCCACAGCATCGCATTACGGTTTGGTCGGCTTCTGAGCACCAGCCTCTGAGAAAATGAGAGAGAAAGCTGCAGAACAGATCATTCATGATGATGAAGCTGATCACTTGACTACTACACAAAGGGACAGGAATGCAAGTACTCCGTTCATATTCTTATCCTTTTACTGTTTCTTATCAGTCTTCTTCAAACTTCGTTTAGTTCCTTTATCAGCACACTCTCATAATGCATTGTTTCGCTACCTTATTATTAAGACGAGTAATAATGAACTGCCATTTTCCACTTTGTCCTTTTGCGACGAAAGAAGTCGCCAGTGAGATTCACTCTCACATTCATTCGCATAAATAGACGCATTTTCTCATCACTGAGGATGTTGACTATATTAAGCTGTGGTGATGGTGGTGGTGGTTCAGTTTTCTCAGTCAGAGAAGTTAGCGACACGTCTCTTTATAACTGTATTTATTGCAGGTAGTCACGTTAATTTGTCGTTATTTTTATTCACAGTTCACATTCCGATTCTTAACAATAAGTACAATCCAAGTATATTATTCATATATGTATAAATGTGGTGGATTTGATAAGGGGTTTCTTTAAAAATAAGTAATGAATATGCATACAACAGAATGAGACTGCAGGCGCTTGTGGTTCGCGTAACCACTTTTATGATACCAGTGTCTTTAATGTCGAGGATTAAACGAAAGTTCTCAGGCTTGTCTCGGATCTTGCTTACGCTCATCTTTACAAAGAGATACGATGATAAGAACAAACACCCCCGTCGTGACTGATTTGAAATTTAAACGACCTGTCATTCCCATGAATCATTCTCATTTCTCTGAATAAAAAAATGACAAGTTGTAAATAAAGAAAGTAAAAATGCTCTTGTTGTGATTGATTAGGAGGACACAATATAACTACGGAAAAATTAGATGGCAAAACATGACGCGTGCCCTCATTTTTTCGAAATAATGAGACATGTAAAAAAAACTTAATGATTGTATTTTTACCAATTTATTGGCTTTACGTTTCCCCTCATAAAAATGTTCACGCACACAGGTATATTGTTGTGATTTCAGTTACAATTTTAATGAGAAAAAATCCGGTTGACTATAATTACATTGATATTGCTCGCGGACTTAATGGATACACTAATGTCTTAAACCACGGCGGCTAGTTATAATAAAAATTGTGTGGTTATACATATTTATTTGCGGCATTTCTCATAGTTTACCCTAGAAGTCTTCAAAGGATCGGAAAAGGGCTAGGCGCTCTGCAAGAGCTCCTTTCACAGGCTCACAAGCGCCATTGGGATTTCTGATTGTACCTGGGAAATGCGAAAATATAATTTGAGCAAGAAGCAAGCTCGATTGAACGATGGATCTCTGATTGTTGCTTTTTAAATGACTTACCAATATTACATGTGCATTTTGGTTTGTGGTTTTCATCTGCAACGCATCCTGCATGTTCGCCACAGTCCACGCGCTGACTTCTGCAAGGGTCCAGACAACGTCCATTTACACATTCCTTGGTTGGAGGACATATGTGTATTGTTTCTGCACTGAAGGCCCTGTTCACATCCGGGCCCTTTATTATCGTACGGATCCCCGTAGAACCCTACCAAAAAGAACATTAATTAAAGAAAAACTGTAATTTCCCAGTGATGTGCCACAATTCTCTCAAAACCCGATTGACCTTCATTTTACCTGGAGAGCAAACACAGTAAGACTTTCTGTCGTGGAAAAGTCGACATTCCGCATTTTGTCCACAATTGTACATGTCCTCTTTCTTATCACATGCTGGAGGTGGAGTTTGGGGAAGGTGATTAGGCATCCATGATTTCTAATTAAAACCAAAGTTTTTAAGGATGAAGCCATAAAAAAATGCTTTACCTTTAACTTTTAATTTTTTATATTTATAGTATGTTACCTCTTTACAATGCACCCTAGGATCCCCATAAGGAAGGTCTTGGGGACAACTACAGACTGTTTTATGGTCCACAACTTTGCAGTAAGCGTCCCGTCCACATTGTTCAAAGAACATCTGAAGAGATGGTTCACATGGATCTACACATCTTCGGCTTTTGTTGTAACATGTGTACTCACTGGGGCAATCTGAGTCAGACTGACACTCCAACTCACACCCGACATGGGGGTCGCCAGTGAATGGTCTCATGCACATGCATGTTTCGGTGCCGTTTTCCATGACGCAATAAGCGTTTGGACCACAGGAAAGGGTTGAATTTCTACTATCACAGTATTCAGGCTCTACGAGATCATTTCCAATGTTTTGATCATCCTCTGCATGAAAAATAGAGAGAAAAAAGAGAACAATATTTAGTTTTCATCATTTCATACATTATTTATTGTCAAGAAGTTAGTAGTTGCATTGATATGAAGCATTGAAGCTATTTATATCGAGTTTTGGATACAAAACATTTTTTGTTTTAAGGAGTAACATAATCATATTCAGGTTGATCGACGGCAGGCTGCTTACGCATTTGCATTATTACTGGATGACATTCTATAGACGCTAGGCCCGTGAAACCCGCAGGGCAACCACATTTGTGACTTCCATCGGCGGATAGGATAGAAATCGCGTTAGCTCCACATTTTCTTTGCGCTTTCTCTGGTGTTGGAGTTGATGTGTTGTTGGAATTGGAAGCAGTGTCTGATGTTGAATTACTCGGACTCTGAGCCTGCCCCGACTCTGCTGCTGCATCATTGTTGATGACCTCTTCGTGTGTCACAATGTTTCTGACTTCATCGATGGGGTAGCACTCCATGTCGGCGTTACCTGTCTGGCCCGGTGGACATTGGCAGACAGCAATCTGGGATGTTTCGTTCAAGACGGAGTTAAAAGTTTGTTGCGTTGTGCATACTCCGTTGACACCACATGGTGATGGAACACAAGGGGACTCGAAGGGTACCTCCGGCTCATCAGGTCTGTTTTGTACGGTCTCTCTCTCGTAAATCTGAGAGCAGTCGCGGCCATAATAACCATTTTTACAGCGGTTCTGATAGCGGGCACACACCGGTCTCCGGTTAATCACTCGGCATTGAGTGTTTGGAATATCATTGCACGCTCCATCGCACGGATTTCGGCAGCGGTACATCCTGCAAACTTGGTTATAGTTGCAGTGGTGATCCGTTTCACATTCTGTGTAATTAATGGAGAAACAGTTTAAATTAAACTCAGTTGGCCAATTTTTATGAATAAGTTCGATCGGGTTCATCCACCCTTAAGTACCTGCTCTACAATGCGGTGGCGTTCCTATGAATCCTTGAGAACAGGAGCAACTAGCATAATTATTTCGATTAACGCATACGCTGTGAGGTCCGCATGGGTTCGGGTTGCATGGATCGTTTCTATTATCGAAAAGTACGCTTAAGGTATCATGCAGCACAATAATAATGAAAGTAAAGTGATTTAATTTATTATTTACCTTTTATAACAACGGTAGTACGGATCGCCCATAAAACCGGGTGCACAACTAAAAACAAAACATTGATTGCATTTGCATTTAAATAGAAGTCATATTCATTTATAGTGTTAATATTCTTAATCATAAATTATTCATGCAAAAATCCTCTCACCTGCACTTTGCAATGCCGTTATGATTTTCGCAAAGAGTGTTTGACCCACAAGGGAAGGGCTGGCATGGATCTTGTTGCTGAATATTTTCGGGGCGAGACATTGAGCAGGATACGTACGGATCGCCTGAATAACCTGGCAAACACTGACAATTGGCAAGGTGGTTAACTACACGGCAAGAAGTATTTTGGCCACAGGAGTTTGCGCATGGTGAGCCACAATGGCCATTGTTGAGGCATGCTTCATTGTTCGCACAGTCTACGTCACGACGACAAGGTTGACGCTGGGGATCCTTAATATCAGCTTAAATAGGTAACAACAATAAGGGGAGTACAAGGTGTTATTAAAACGGGAATTGTAGTGACAATAATTATATCATGAAGAAATAATTGAAAATGATTTTGAACTCTGCATACAAGGTCCCCCGTTTTCGGACATGACGACATACTGCATGGCTTGGTATGTGCCCATATAGCCTGCCGTACACACGTAGGTACCCGCAACATCGAATCTGTTAGACATTTTCACTTGGAATCCAGAGGTGGGCTCGAAAGAGATGGAGTCATTCAGTGGACATTGCACGAGTCCCTGAGAAAATTATCGAAATAACAATGTCAAATGTTTTAGAAATCGTATCAGTAATCGAGTTTTTATTTCATTAGACAAACTTACGTTCACAGATTTTTGAAGAGATACTATCGCTTGAGGATGGGTCACACTACAAGGAATTCTAACGGAGGGATCCGTACTCCTGTAGTAAATGGTCTCTCCATCTTGCCTAATGAACAGCTTCCCATCATACACATACAGATTGTAATGCACTGCTTTCCTGGCATCTTGCAAACTTCTGCATGTGTACTTTCCAGAATCATAAGATCCAAGCGGGCGATTATACCCGAGGAATAATTGAGCCTCAAAGAGGATCTTTGGCTTGGTGATTCCTCCACTGCTGTCTTGATCGTTGCGGTTGTTGTCCGATTGGCTAGTATTTGTTGTGTATTCAGGCATCTGCAAAAATTGTTGTTCATGAATATTTTAGATGAAATCTTTCGTTAAAAAAATAATGTCATTCACTAAATTTATTATCGCTTACCCCATCTCCACTATAAACAAATTGTATCGGATACGCTGCATCACATTCCAGCGTTATTCTGCTATTCAGCTTAATTTCCTCCGCTTGACCAACAATTAGATCTGAGTTTGGGGGCTTGTGCAGCACTATTTCATCCTGAGCTGGATTATTGGAATTGGCAGGAACAATTACTACCCTAGGCGTGGGAAGCTCCGAGTTGCGGAGTGAGTATCCATTTGCAAGAGAAATTACAACCGGCGACAGAACCACTATCGCAAAATACGTTAGCCGTCTTGATAAGCCCATTTTTTTAAGAAACAGAGCTATTATTTCTGGAATATATATCGCAAAACTATGGAATAATTATTGTGTGAACCGGGAGCGGCAGTGCGCAGCTCAACGGACAAAAGTAAACTAAAAATTGCTTCTTGGTGCTCATGTACCCATATCAGCGGTAGGGCATCAGTCCTTTTTTTCATCAAACTGAACTCACCTCACCGAAAAAAAATTGAAATACGGTTCTTCCTACTTTCTGGAGCCTCGTTTTTTCTTCTCTCTTGGTTCGTTCATTCATTCATTTTAAAATTGTGCAAAGTGTATTATTTATAATACGTATCCATTTATGTAGACAAACTCGGCGAGAAACAATGACCGATGTAATCGAAATCCACCGGTTTAAGTCATTGTTTAGCATGTTTATGCACCCACAAACGGGAGAACCATTGTTGTCTTATGCAATAATGATGATCATCGCGAAAAAAGTGGCAATCGTGTTAAACAGTTCTTTTTTATCTTGACATTCGTACCTCTGCAAAAAAAAAACTTGATGTAGTTGTGGTCGTGGTTGCTCGCCCCTGTGAGGAGACAAATAGACTTGAAGAGGAGTTATTTAGAAGACCTTTCTATAATGAAGAAGGATTTTCTGCGCGTAACTTATCCGTGAAAACATGATGGTTGAACTTTACAAAGCCATTTATTACTACTACTTATGTCGCTACACAAGAGGAGCAGGGCAGGGGACGTCGTCGTCGTCTTCTTCTTCGATGTCGTTGCAATAGTACTTAACATAAATCCCTCCTTATTAAAACGGGTATTACGGAGGAACAATGAGAATCTCCTGAATGGAGGAGAATTAAATAAGAACGAACTCGACGGGTACTTACCAGGGAAGTTTATTTTTAAACCGTAGTACTACAGTTAGAGCAGAAATAAATTATGCGATAGTAATCATATTTTAATCCGATGGATATTTTTCCCTTCATTTTCACGGTCTCGCTTTCCTGGCACTGTTTTTATGGTCTCCCGTCAAACTGGTTGGTGTTGGTTGATCACAAAAAAGCTAAGAAAAGTGATTTTATCAGCAGCAGTGCGGGGCAAGTGCAACATGCTTAATGATGCCAGACGCAGGTTTGTCTTGCCTTCATTTTCTTTCCGTAAAAATGTCGGAGAGAGAAAAAAAGCTCTTCCTTGATTTTCGGGAATCGCCTAAGGGGACAAAGGTTGAAGATTGATGTCGGTTCATGGGTACTAGCGGATTTAGAGAAAGTATAAAAAGTAGATTTTTTTCTTTGAATCAGGACAAACAAGAAAGCCTGTTACTGTTGATCAGTTTTACATATCGTTTTTTAAAATAAAGCAATGAACTCGGCTTAAGGATGGGAAACTTTTGATTTCAAAACTACATTTTTATTCATTGACGTACTCTCAAGTATGCATGCCCGGATTACTGAGGAGTTTGGCACTCGCTTGTTTATTTATTCATTCATTTCAGGTAGATACACAAGTAAATAGTCATTAGCCATGTTCATAATCATTTCATAATTTTATAATTATACGGCAGGCAACAATTTTGCTCTTGCTTTTAATATCATTCCGGAAAGTGAAATCTTTTGAAAAAATGTAGAGTGCTGTACTTATTTACAAAAATAATATGAATACAATACAAGAAGTATTTATCTATCAAGCATTTTGCATAAACCAAAACCATACGATAATACTTCCTTGCGCCACATGAAAACAGAACTACTGATACTGACCCAACCAAATGATGTGCATCATGCAATAATTACCAAACAAGGGCAAAAATAAAATATGGAATTTACCAACTAACTTTGTACACTTTATATGTTACACTAAAAAAACTTATATTAACACTGAATGAGTGAAAGCAGATCGATCATGCATGCTTGATTGCGGGAATGAAAAAGGATAGGGAAATTGCGGTATTTAATCATTTATATTGCATTTTTGTTTTCTTCATTTCCGGATCGCATTACTATCTTGGGGATAAGCGTCTCTAAGTTTCAAGCTGCCTTCATCTTGCGGTACACACCTTCCATGCACACAAACAGTGTCAAAGAGACAGTGCTTGTCCTCCCCACATCGAAGCGTGCAGTTCGGGGGAATTCCCACGGAATCATAGTCACACCTACAGAAAGCTTGACCCTTATAAGGGACGCAGAGACTGTGTGGGCCGCAGGGATTGTGAGGCTTGCAAGGGTCAACAGGAATTGCAACAGCACTACTTGTGTGAGAATACGAGTCAACGAGATCATCATATAGAGGCGTGTCATTATTATTACTATTTACAGTTGGGTCTTGCATGGAACATCCTTCGAGACTGTAGGGGTTTCCCATTCGCCCTGGCATACAAACGCAAACGGTAAAGTAGCCACGATTAAAGTAGCCCTGTTGATCGCGATCTGTGTCATTGACACTAACTAAGGAGCTCTGGACTCTTTTGATGTACTGCACCAGAGCTCTTTGAAACGGACCCCTTTGCTCCTGTCTCGAGAAGGCTTTGTTCGTGAGTTGTCTCATCTCAGAAGGGGAGATTCCTGACTTGCAGATTGTATAAGGTCCGCAAGTGAAACGACAGGGATGGGTTTCGTGTACATCTTGTTGTTGATGATCTTGGGGCTTTGGTTGAGGCGATTCACAGTGTATCCGGGGGTTGCCATAACCTGAAGAGCATCGACATTTGACGATGTGATTAGTGACGGTACATATGGCGGTTTCACTGCACGCCCACGAACATGGATTTAAACATTTTTGCTTGCTGGTGTAGCACACAAGATTGTCTGGACAATCGAGATCTGAGGAGCATGAGGTGTTCTTATCTTTATGTCTATTATGCGATATTTTACTCCTATTATAGTGATTTTTATTGCTAGTTATTCTGTGGGAGGAGGAAGTAAAGGAGGATTGTTCGTGGTGCTCATGCGTGGAAGAAGAAGAAGAGATCGATGTCGAAACGACTTGTACCTGGTGGTTTTGTTGGAATGTAGGGAAAGGCGTCACGTATGTTGGTGGGTTGGGGTGGGAGATCTTTCGGCAGTTAGGTGGAACCCCTTCCGCTTCGGGAGAGCAAAGACACCTGACGTCCGAAGCGACCATGCTGCAAACTGAATTCGGGCCGCAGATGGAACACGCTTGCCTCAATGCGGTGGGAGAAATCGCTGTTCGGTGGCAGCCTAAGTATGGATTCCCTGTGAACCCATCGTTGCAGTGGCCTAAAATCGAGATTTGTAGATAGTTGATTACATTCATAATACAATCATAACAGATGAATTTATTACTATCTTCATGATGACTTACATTCTGGACGGTTGTTCCTGAAGCGGCAACGTGCCCCTTCTCCACAAAAGTCTGCAGTGCATAGTTGCATAGGCTTCTCCGGAGAAAATGTAGGAATTCGGATGGATTCATATGGTGAAAGAGTTGGGGGTGGGCGAGGGGTTGTTGTGGTGGTTGTGGTAGTAGTAGTCGACACTGGAGGATACTTGTTGAAATGAGGACGGAATACGTCAACTATTGGAGCTGGCGAGACCTTATAGCAGTGATGGCTTGGGTCGCCTGAGCGAGAAAAATGATGTTATGAAGCAACTCAAAATTCTTTGCTTTTTGAAAATAGATCCTCGAGTTTTTTCATTACCTGTAAACGAGTGAGGGCAGTAGCACACAGGTAGTGGATAGGTTGAGTAGACTTTACAGTGCGCGTTCCTACCACAGGGTGAAGGATTACAGGATGCTTTGCCTTCGGTGGGTGAATTTTCAGTTTGTAGCTGACATCCATTTCCATCAGTGTCGTAGGGATCGCCTACGTAATTTCGGCCCGGAGGACAGGTACAATATGGCTGAAATATTGCAACAGTAGCGCCAGTATAAAAACCAAACTCTTGTTATGTATGCATCTTTAACTATGTGGAAAATATTAAGTGGTTAGTTATAGTCCGGATATTATTCGGTACAGTTTTAGATTTTGATAGTTTGATAAATACCATGTGGCTGAAACTCGTGCACAGTGCGTTGTTTCCGCAGAATTTTGTACTACCTTCGCAAATACTTTCGCACTTATGCGTATACGTATTGCAATACTCGGTCCACTCGCAGTCGTAGTTTTTGGTACAGTTGGTGAATTTATGTGGGGAACACTTAGGTGGGGTCCCGTAATAACCGGGAGTGCCTACAAATAAAAGATTCCTTCATTAATCATATTGATTCATTACTATTGACTTACATACGTATGAGCACTCACATGTGCAGAGTGGATGACCGTTGATTTGTACACATTCAGCATTCTTTCCACAGGGGGATGGGTGACAAGGATCTACAACCCTCAAGTGCTGGGAATAGTCGTTCATCTTATGACATCCGAGTTTTGGATCCCCTGTATAGTCTTCCAAGCACACGCAGTAGGGGTTGTAGTCTTTGACGATGCACTCCGCATTATTTCCACAGAACTGAGGTGTACATGCAGAAACTAGATGTTTCTCCGGTGGTGGCAACTTGGGAGCTCGTGGAGGTAAAGTTGGGTTGGACATCAATGAAGGATATGACGATGCCTCCGTATAGGTCACCGGTGAGCTCGTGACATTTGGCCTGGCAAAAGAAGTGATCTTCGAACACCTCTGCCGCAGGATCTATTCTGGGTTGAACAGGAACTGTGATATAAGTTACTTCTTCGTAGTCACCATTCAATTCACCGCGACACGTGTACGTTTCTTTGTGGATTGGCGACACTTGGATGCTGAAACCAGTCTTGGGGTTATACGGGACTCGGACAGGTGGATCCAAATAGAAAGATTTACTCTGTGGTTTCAAGCATTTTCGTTAACTTCATCATGGTTCATGGTCAACAGTATGAAATATTAATTAATTGTGAAGTTAAATTGTAAACTTACCGCAGATAATCTCTCGATTGTCACTTTAATGCTTGGATGAACCACAGAGCAAGGGATGCGTACAGTCGTCTCTCCAGCTAAAACAGGGATTTCGTGCTTGCGAAAGTTGGGTACGAAGATTGCAGGCGTGCCTAAAGCCAGTTAAAATAGAATAAATTGTTTAAATTAGAATTTCATGAACAAATACATGTCGATTGGTAATCTTTCAATATCGCTTTAAATTACCATCCAAATTCTTCTTCGGTACGAACAAATACACATAATTGCTGACGGATCCGTTGTACGAATTCTGGCACAAATATTGACCGGTGTCCTTTGGCCCCACCCCATTAGGAAAGCTTAGGTAAGCTGTGAAGCTCGACCCAGTACCGGCTCTAGTGGTACTCGTGTAATAGGATTTGTACTGTGGTCGCTGAACAATTAAATAAGCCACAGTTAGTTTTTAATGTCATTATTTACGTAGGTTAATGGGTTGTAAGCTTAAGCATGAATTCACATTACCCCATCCCCATTGTAAATCCACCTCAGCGGTCCGAACCTCGAGCTGCACTCCAGCACAAGTTGGGAGGACTCATCAACCTCTTCACCAACGACAAGATCCGAGTACCGACTATTCAACACTTTCTGGAGGCTGCCATTTTTTGAACTATACTCCAACACCCTTAGCCTCACCGGCCCTTCTCTGATTATCAAGGCTTCCGCGAAAAAACTCGCAGAGAGGAAAAGAATCACTGAAGCCCAAACTGGAGTACTGAGCCTTTTCATTGTAATTACTGGAACGGTATTCATATTTCCATCTGTGTGTTAATTAATTCAATACTGCAGAAATGATACTTATAATTAGCGTTACTTGCAAACACATGCACTTAAAACAACTCCACTAAATAGTTTCATGCACGTTGCTCACTAGACCCAGGCCTTGACTGCAGAGGCATCTCCGCTCCGAACTGAACTAATCCATTCTGTTTCTTTTATATAAAAACACAAAATGCTCTTGTTTCTGGTACAGATTTTTCTTCTTCACGGGAGTGCATAATACTACTCATCATCACTCTACTGCTCTCCTTGCTCATCGTGAGAAAAATGAAGATGATTCAGTTAGCCGGATGTCTATGCATTACACATACATAAACACACAAAATCACACACGCTGGCTCACTCAAAAACCAACAAAGCAGCTTTGCTCGCAAAAATCTCACAAACCCGAGGCAGGCCAAGTGAAGCAATAAGAAATGAAATAAATGGTGGTTAGATCGTAGTCCGACCGAACTTGTGCTCAGTCTGCTCATCACATTTTTTATTGTATCACGTAATAAAAAATATTTTGATGATGAATCTTCTTCCCTTAACTATTTTGCATTGCATTGTTTGGCTGAGAATCTTACGCATGCTTCATTCCTCTATTACGTAGTAGCAGCTTAATTCATCTACCTAGAATCCTCCTAAAAGAGGCAGGAAGCCTTCAGAGTGTGCATTTATTTAAATGAAGACTAGCAAACTTTAGAAGAGGTACTGCAAGCCAAAATCTTCAACTTTACTGTTTTGTTGCTCGATCCTCTGCGAAAAAAAATCTGATTTGATGGACTGCTGATGATGATAATGGGGCAATCATGAGTATTGTTTCTGAATGCCCCTGCCTGCCTGCCTACTGCCTGCACTGGCCCCGTCATTCTGGTACATGGGCATGAACGATTCATATCATAATCTTCGTGAAAAACTGATCCACTGATGGGGTGGGCGGTTAATAAATACAAAGTCAAAAAACATTTTCATCGATCATAATAATAGAGTGGGGCAGTAATCATAATAATAGAATACCTGAACCAAAAAAAAATCTGTTAAAGTGCATCAGAGAAATTGTTTCGCCCTGGGACATTGATAATTTGCTCCAGATCATTTTTCTCTCTAAACCAAAAATCTATGAAAAATGGCTGTTCCAGGATGTATTCGGGGAAAATGCAAGGAATGACAATGTATTCCACATCAAAAAAAAGTTTTATTTTTGGACTCCAACCCACGCTGGGATTTCCAACATATCCCCTCTGAAATTTAAATTGCATATTTAGGTACTTCTTCTACCGCAGGTTGTACATGAACTTGCACGCGATGTTTTTTCTGTAAAAATGCATAAGGTTCCTTGGTTCTGGAACTGCGAGGTTTCATTTTCGATTGACGTGGGTGGTGGACAAGCACGTATGATGTCAGCGTATTGAAACCCCTCGAGGAAGCAGAGTTTGCAAAACAATCTTTCTCGATCACATTTAATGGGACTCCACGCCCCCGGAGCAATTTTCCAGCAAGATTCTCTTCAACATTAGGTAATTTCGGACATGAATCCCAAATATATGGAATACCTGAGACCAAAGGCGTATAAATAAGTCGCCCGATTTACATACTGAATGAAATCAGTATAATTTTTTAAAAAATTCTCCACGAAGCACGAGTCAGCAAGACTGGACAGTGACTCAAAATACGAATATCGAATGACGTAAGCCTTTCTTCATAATTGTGACAAACTGGATTCGTCTTCACTGGAAACCCCTCCTACAAATCATAAAAATACAAATTGCTTATGATGATGATGCGATGATAAATAATTAAGCAT
Organism: Tyrannoseira gladiata; assembly: GCA_027744355.1. Lineage (NCBI taxonomy): Eukaryota > Metazoa > Arthropoda > Collembola > Entomobryomorpha > Entomobryidae > Tyrannoseira > Tyrannoseira gladiata. The sequence goes on from JAHZNH010001020.1 coordinate 13,398, forward strand.
CTCATAAACGCTCAAAAATATGAATGAATGAAGAGATAAACTTTGCATTTCATTTGTCCGACAAGGTTAAATGAGTGTAACTCTCTGTGTACAACCATCCCATAAAATTCCGCTGAAGAAGTTCTCCATCAAAAAATGCGTCATTCATGGGCGCTTATTGCCTCTGAGCAAGATACGAAAATGCGAAAGAGGTCGTTCATGCAATTACTGTTTTCATGTACCATTTTTTGCTTAGCACATCGTTCCTGCCCTTAATTCACGGCAAAGTTCTAAGATCTCGAGATTTGAGATCCATGCATCCATCCAAATATAGCGATATAGGAGGGCACGACTAGGCAAATCTTTCTTAATTTCCTAATTACGGCAATAATTTCACTGTTCAACTAACTAGTGTCGGTTCAGAACTAACTAAATCCTTATGACGGCATCTTTGATTGCTTTCTTGACATTCCAATTTCGTTTTGTTTGTATTTATTTCGCCTAATAAGTTTTTCCTTTTCGTCTTTCACGGCTTCACGTGTCAAAGCTTTCATGGTAATTGATTTAGTGACCCAAAGTCCCCAATTCTGAAGCGCATGGTGGTTCTTTCCGTTCCTGTTGAAAAGTAAAAGATATCAATTGTCTTGATACTAAATCTCGAATTTACAGTTTTCCTCAAATGAAGAGCAAAAGAAATTCAGTACTCATAGACTCAGTACTTTTGTTTCTTGACCTTTTGTTTATCTAATGAAAAATGAAAACTGTAGATTGAAACGTGTGTAAATTACACAGGGCTATATGTATACGTGTTGATGGTTTCTTACTCCTGAGAGAATGGGTTCATGTCTTCTTGTGTGTGTACTCACTCACTCGCACGTCAGTTCTTTTGAGCGAGCAGTCAGTAATCTCATTCTTTCTAATTTATTTTATTTTCTGAAAAAAAACGGTGGAAGATAAAATATGCACGCCATTTTGACGATTCTAAAAATGGTAAATGGCCAGTTCACGCTTCAAACTGCTGCTCCTGACCAGACGCATATAATTTTCATTTTGAAGTGTATGAAACAACATAATTACCTCTCTCGAGGAGGATCATCGGATGAGGTGCACTTAAGATAAGGATAAGGTGTATAGTAAATGTTGTGCATATTCGGCTCAGAAATTCCTCTCGCGAAGAGGAGACTTAATGCTTTGATTAAAGCGTGCATTAGCCATATTAGTTCGAGAAGGAAGGAGATAGCGTAGGTCGAAGATGAGTGAGAGGAGTATCACTGCTGCTGATGTTGACTATTGTTACTTTTTATTGTTATTATGATTTGGTACAGGAAAGGCGAGAAAAAAAAAGAAAGGGAGGGAATAAGTAGTAAATGCGAGCACTGCACTGCACTGCCATGCCATTTCTTCTCCTTTAGAAAATAATAGGAAGGTGCACTATTGGTTCGAAAACCAGACAAGCAAGTCGAGAAGGTAAAAGGCCGAAATTAACATGAAAATCAGTTTTTCTCGTTGACTCGAAACTGATGTTGATGGGCTTCACTGAAATCGCTACACGATCACGGGCTTTGCAGCCAACAAAATACCTCGAACAAAAAAAAATAAGTACTTTGAGCTAGTAGAATTAACACTCAAAGGAATAAAACTTCTAGTCGAATTTAGATTAAATAGTTTTAGAGTTTTTTTTTCTGTAAATAGAGTTGTAGACAAAATCTAAATAGACTTCGATCAAGGAACAGCCTCTTCCTTGTGCGTACCCTTGAGTTGACCTACAGTTGCGAAGGCATACATCAGCCTTTGATTTCGAAGTACATCTATCAAGCACATGTAAATTAGCAGTATTTATTTATCATTAAATCCAAACTGAAAATCGAAAGCAGGCAGCGAGTATTTACGTCCTAAAATAATGGGTATTTGATTAAGTATTTGCTGCTGAGAAAAAACGGCCTCGAAGAACCTCTCCCAAAAAAGGCTCAAGATGATCAAATCAAATGATGGTGATGATGAGGTGACGGTGACGATGATCGGTTGCAAATTAGTTTCGGAGAATTCCTCCGAGAATGAAAGAATACGAACATATATCCATCATCGCTGCAGAGTATTTCGCAGAGGTAGGCAGGAGAGCTAAAAATTACTCATGAGGATGAGTGTCAGTACTTGTGGAGGACGGGATGGGGGTAATTTTTTGCTGTTTTTTTTCTCAGGCCTTTTTTTCGATGATGACACCGTGTCCAATCTTTGATTACCTACTCCACTCTAGAGAAGACCTGGTGAACTTATTTTTGCCTCGTTTATAGTAGAACGGATGCGTTCAGAGGAGGATATTTCCTCTTTGTCTTCTCATCACCATGAATGAATGATCCAATCTCCTTCAAAAGATTTTTTTCCCTGTGGAGTTACAACAAGTCATGGTTGCAGAAAATGTCTTTATGAATAAGTCATCCTCTTGTATTTTCCTGTGTTACATCCTCCGATCCCATCCTCAAATAATACGTTTTTCACAGTGATTTAAACTAATTCTAAGCTTGACGTAACATTTCATGGCTAAATGAATTTTGCTCCGATGGACGAAAAAAGATACTCAGATTTAGTACGCATGTCTCTCCACTTCTTTTTCACCTCGACGCGTCACGGTTTAATTGAGGGGATGGAAGCAGATCTACGCATAATATTTAGGCAGTTTGGACCTCACAACAGCATCTTCCATTCGGAAGGTCAAGGCGACTAGTGATATTTATGCAAGAGATTTTTCAATGTCAACTCTCAAGAAAAAAATTATTATAGGTAGACCCCCATCAACTTCCAAGAGTATCATGTGTCACCCGCTAAATGGGCTGTTGTCACTCAAGAGAGGAGAAAATTTTTCTGTAAAAAATTCTCCGTTTACCTCAACAATGGAAAAAAATTCTTCGCTGCCGAGTGCCAACAGCCAACGCCAAATTGAATCAAAAAGCACTTGAGTTGGGACTCTTGAGTTTTTTATTTTTTGGCTACTTTTTTTTACTGCATGACTCGCTCTAAAATTTCAGCAGGTAAAACGAAAACAGTGTTACCAATTGGATGACATTATGCAAAACATACTTCGAAAATGGTGCGCTGAATCTTTACACGAATATTTTGGTCTGTTGATTGAATGAATATAAGGCGATTTGCAGAGGCGGTGGTGGGACTATTAGAACCTGCCTCTGATTGCATTTCAACCAGACTTAATTTGCTATTTGGTGATAATAATAACGATGCGATGGTACTGTGTAAGATCCTCATCTTCATCTCATTTTACAGATACGGGCATTTGGCAAGATATTTCTCGAGTTTTATGAGAGGGTAGAGCACCCAACAATCATGAGAAGTATTTTTTCTCCTCTTCCTTCTTGAGCCTTCACCTGACTCTGTAAATATTTTCTCGTTGGCTTATGGCTCACTTCAGGTTGTTTTGCGGTAATCTCCTTAGATTTGGGCAAAGATAATGGGAGGGGTGCTCACGGGGAAAAAATAATATTGAAAATTGAGATTTGGTCCTTCAATGTGGAATGCAAAGTCAAAGTGCTAATTTGCAAATGCATCTAGATTAGTGTCAGCCTTAATTTTTTATTTCAAAACTTTTAGTGCATTTTTTTCTTCAAAATAACAATGTTTATAGTTATCGCTCCTCATTTTCGTGTGTGGTAAAAGAACAGAACTAGAGTAAGCCTTTTACTGGTGATGAGAATTCAACTTTTTTTTCTCTGCAACCGTGCCTAAACTCATTACCGCCCTGTTGAGAGCTCAGCTCAGGTTCATCTTTGCTAAAAATGGAATGATGATTGTGATCATGATAACTTATGCACGTACTTAAAGGCTAGTTAGCTTCAATCATGCCGTCCAAGAAATGTCATATTGAACCATCGCAGTGCCTGACTACTTTTCTTGTTCAAAGTCGTTATTTCTTCAAAAACTGTATCATTCAGGGGTGTGCTCAGCAATCAAATCAAGGTATAAATGGATGAAGTTGATTTATTATTATGCATTTTTCCTTGCCCTTAGCGGCTCTTGTGACTTTCAGGATCTTTTTTTCACCTTATGATTGAAGTTTGACAGACATCAACTTGTTTGTCTAGTTCCCGAGGAAAGCCCTTTGGATGCTTTCCACCCAGCACAAAATTCGCAGCTTTGACAGAAGTGCTTGTACTGATGGACCTTGGGGTAAAGCGAGACTACCAATGCTTTTTTTGCATTTACAATCGGCCATGGTCACCAACCTGCGAAACACAATAGATGTTTAATGATTATAAAGTTGTCAAGGCGAGTCGCACATATTTCCTTTGTGTATTATAAAATAATGGAATTAAATTACCAAAATAAACGTCTCAAAATGAAGCTGAGTTTTGGAAAAGCATTTAGTCCCTATTTAGGCTCAACCCCGTCATTATTATCCCATCCGTTTGAAATTGCATCCTAATTCATTTCTAATCTTGGAGGAAGTAAACAGGATTGGCGCACGTTTTGGTTTGCTGCAATCAAAATATAGTCTGGAGGCTTGATCCATTTCTCGGAATAACTGGAAACACCGCCTTCTATAGGAAACCATGAATTTAGGATAAGGTGATGAGAACAGGCACAAATATATGACAAAAATTTCTTGCAATTTTAAATTTTCGAAAAATTCCAATTCAGTTTCCAACTTTCTGATCATTGATTTATGCTTTAAAAATAGACTTGGCCTCAAAACATCTCTTGTGATCTCATACAAAACTTTTTTCTGGAGAACGGAACACGACTGGTCTCTAGAAACAGGACGGAACAATGTCGACGTCACGGTCTGCAAATAAGGTAGCAGAGAAAACAAAGGCAAGTTTTTTACGTTGACTTGAAGCGTTATATCGTTTTATAATTGATAATTTGTGCTACTCAACCTTCAGACAAAACGGACTGGTTCCGGAAAGACAGGCCAAAATCTGGTTCCGACAAATGGTGCAAGGCCTGCAGTACCTCCATTCACTAAACATAGCCCACCGAGACTTAAAATGTGAAAACATCCTCCTTTCCAGACACTGGAACGTCAAGTTGGCTGACTTTGGATTCGCTCGCTTCTGCGTTGACACTGATGGTATACTACATAGAACAAACCGTGTGATTCTGATTTCTTTAGAGGTAACAATTTAACACTTCCGTTAAATTTTTCAGGAAAGCGTGTTCTCAGCCAAACCTATTGTGGTTCCGCTGCTTACGCAGCACCGGAGGTTGTTAGTGGGACCCCTTACAACCCAAAACTAGCTGATGTCTGGTCCCTCGGGATCATCCTCTACATCATGGTAAACGCGACCATGCCATTTGACGACTCAAACTTGAAGAAACTCCTCAAAGACCAGTTGGCTCGTCGTTGGGACTTCCGCTCTCGCGTCAAGGACGTCCTCTCTCCCGTTCTCACTCAACTGGTCCGAAACATTTTGGAGCCCGACATTACTCAACGTATCACCCTCGACCGTATTGAGAAGCATGATTGGGTCCGTCGAGACGGGGACAGCGGTCCGGCGAACTCTACGGGTGGCGCCGTCCTAAACAACGCTTCGAATGCCACCTGAATCTTGAAAATACTAGGTCATCATCATATTGTGTTCACAATCTAAGTCTTACCGAACAAAAACTAAAAAAATGACGAGAGGAATGGCTTAAGTCTCCAGAACGCGTCTCATCAATCATGATGATTTGTACCAAATTCCAAGTAAGGCTTAACATGAACAAGTTAATACTGTTGAGCATTCTTTCTCTTCAATTTCACTAATTTTTCGTCATTGTAATCTCAAGTTCCTTTATTTTGCAGGTTATTAAAATTCAGGGGATTAGAATCAGAGAGAGCGAGAGTTCCAATCTAGCCATGTAGGATATAAAGTATACGCATGAATTCAAAGTGGAGGGACATAAAGACAGTTGGGTAGGGTAAGACTGCTGTTTACGGATCAAGTCGAATAACTAGTCATCATCATCAATTTCGTGTCAGTCTCTGGAACATCCAATAATAATCTTCCTGTCCTAAACTAATTATTCATTTTAATTACAAGAACCAAAGATTTTAGTCAATAAATAGAACTACTGAAGGAAAATCCTCAAAAAAACGAAACATTCGAAAGTGTAAATGTAATCGGAAATACCGTAATAGTGCATGGGGTAATATGATAACACGATAAGCATAATCACAGCAAAGCATTATAACTTTCGTGAGTTGTTCCTAACGTACTTGTTGTTGTTACCTTTTTTCTCATGGGTAAAGCAATGTTGAAAATTCGAAAGAGTTTTGATTTTCCCCTATGCATATCTATCTATTTCTAGTCCTTGTAAGTCCTTAGTTTCCTAAAGCCACTATTGAATCTCCTGTATCAGAAATTCTGTCGACATTCTTGCCTCTACACTGAAAATTGTCGAAGCTTCCCTAACTTTGTTTTCCTCGAGAAAGTTACCATTTTCATATTTCCTCATGTATCATATTTCGTTTTCACTTGAGAGTTCCGCAAAGCGCGTTTATGAAAGCTCCCATCTTCAACAGAAACTATGAATTATTTCATTTTATTTGCACCCCCACATTATCTATATTTATTTTTGAGGGTGGGTATTCATTCCATTTCAACCACTATTTATCCCTCTCGAAGGTTTTCATTACCCTCCTTCGCGGTCGTGTCAGGCTTCACCCGTGTAAACTATTCAATTTTTTTGCATCGTCATCAGCGTAAACATTCGAAATAACGGGACTAAGTACTAGGTCTAGACCACTGAGTATGAGACTGAAATAACGCGTGTCCCTAATGAAGATAAGCTACATATTACGATGAATTCTCCCAAGAAGGGTTACAGAAATATTTGCCAATGAAAATATCACCAGAAGAGGATAAAAGGTCTCGGAAGGAAGATTCCCGGGACTGATAAAGTATTTATGCTGTGCAAAACTCAAATCAAATGACAGTGTTCACTGTTTCACCTCCTACCACATTTGAAATTTTACGCTCATCTTGAGATAATAGTTTGTACCTATGGCTTGTGAGGATGATAATGCTCCAAATGAAAAACCTCACTCTCTCATCGTCATCATCATCATCATCAATTTTCCTCCCCCAACTTCTTAATTTTTTTCCCAAGGTATTATTTATTCCATTTATTTACTTATGCACTCACTCACTTCTCGGTGACTCGCGTACGCAATGAATGATAATGCCTTTTAGATTTCATATTTTTTACGTAAATGACCCCATCACCTAGATTACGTACTTTCTCCTTCCTACTGCTGCATGTGGCATCCGGCGAGGTACACATTTCTTCTTCCATTTTTTTAGGTACCGTTTAATCTTTGAATTACTTTGTCTTGTCATCATCGCCAGTTTACATATTAAATACTTGGTATTTTTGTGTGCTCTGTATAAAAATGCCCCCTAATATTTTACCACTTGGCCAGTCTCGAAAAGGTGACTTGTGGTGACAGAAGGTGGTGTCGAGTGGGATGCTCATAAATGCGTGCATTGCGTGCTATTCCTGGGGAAGCATCACTCACTCACTCACTCACTGTTTATATTTTCTCCTTCGCTGCGTTTTTATATTAAAATTTTCAAAATGATTTGTGCAGTTCAGCAGCTTTCATTTCACTTTTGGGGGGAACCGTTTGCGTGACGTATTTAGACCACAAATAACTTCTGCTTTTACTTTTATTCATGGACTGACGCAAGCTACATCAAAAAAAGAAGTTAAGCTCATCTTGAAGAGATACTCCTTCGAGCTAGGAACTCCCTCACATCAAGTTTGAGAAAAGATGTTGGGTTTCGGTTTTCGGGGAGGTTCCCCGACTTCGGTTGTGCTCACCTTAGGATTAGCTTTAGTTCTAGTGTACATTGTGTCGTCAGTAAGGAGTGAAGTCTGGAGAGATCCCTCGGGATCAAGCTACGTGTATCAGACGAGTAACTACCCCAGTTATGGAGATCAAACTTACTACAGACGCTCCTCAGAAAGCGAGGAAGAGATTGATAACCATTATCGACGAAGTGCCACGGGTAAAGCCTTTTTTAACAACTTATTTAGCACCTGATCTGTAAACTTGATTGCATGGATTTATTATTATATCTTCAGATTCTCATGGCAGAAGTGTTCTCTTCAAATCTCTTGTACTTGCTCCGTTGGCTCTCGTCGTGCTAGCTCTTATGGTTCTTCTCGTGATCCCAATCCCTGTAATTGCTGGACCTGAAGGAAGAAGATCTTTTTCAGAATATCCATCAGCAGTTCAAATTGCTAAGGATGTTCTGGTGGCCGAAGAATGTGTGGAGCGTATTTCCTGTGAACTAGCAAGAATATCAAGGGCTTATGATATGTCATGGATTCCTACGTAAGTTTCTCGCATTGCCCCAATGTCTTTTCTAATGAACTTCACAACGTGGTGTTTCTTAGATGATTTTATCTTAATGTTTTGACTGGTTTTAGAACGATGGAAAACCTTTTAACAAGAAGCAAATGGGGAGAACGGGTTGTAAAAGGCTTCCAGTTGAATTCAAAGTCTAATTCTACTTGTACTCAGTTCACGTGCAACGCTGCCAAAAACATAAAAAGATCTTTTAAAATGGAGTAGTTTGGAAGACTTAATTAAGTTATTTAATATTTATTTTTTGTAAATAATGAGATAAATGGTTCCCCTATTTAAATGCTGGGTATCTAAAGGGTCCATTCCCGTGATTTTTGCTGGCAAGTTAATTAATTGATGCATTAATTTTTTTTAAATTCCATTGATTTATGTTTTCGTACGTGGGGATGATTTTTAATAATAAAGAGTACCAAGAGTAAATATCATTTTTTAGCTTAAAAATAAAATGTTTAATTATTGTAATGCGATATCTTTTTATTAACAATATATAAAAGTTACATAACTTTCGTAATGACTCCCGCCGCTATTGTGACCCCAGCATATCGTAAGGTAAATCGTCCTAATTCTTTGACATCCCTAAAAAATTAAATATTTTATTTGTTTAGAAAAATTATTGTTTCAAAATTTTTAATATGGTTGAATCTTTATCTTTATCATACTTACTTAAATTCTTCAATGCATACTGGTCTTGAAGTCTGAAGTTCAATGAGGGCATTTGAATTCTTGGTCAAACATCTTGGCTTATTCTTGACGACTTCTCCAGTTCCTTTAGCTAGTTGGCTAATCAATTTTTTCACAGTAACTTGCTCTTGCAAAGAGCCTAAGTGAAGGACTCCAGTGAAGCCTTTCGTTAGTGGAACTGTCATTGCATCAAAGGTTACAATCCGGGCTTGGATTTTGGAAGAGACTCGACATGGGTAATTGGGATCACTGAGTAAACAGCCGGCAGCGATAACGTTAGCGTCGCTTAGTCCTTGTAACGCGATGATAACAGGATCTCCAGCAAATGCAGTTGTGCCCATCCCCCCTTCCAAAGTAATATCTACAAAAACAAACATATTTAATCAACTTTGTAAGACATCCAAACACAAATTTGTATTCATGAATTAAAGTATTGCAATCAAAAACAAATTTACTTTTCACGGTGACGATCTCGCCAACTGGCTGTACCATAACTTTATCACCGGCTTGAACCATACCAGTCTCTACTCGCCCCCCAATACATGTGCCCCCTGGTCCCTTGAACACATCATTGATACTGATACGCAGCGGTTTCCCGACGGGTCGTTCTGGCGGCTTCAGCGAATCAATTGCTTTTATTAAGGTGGGCCCTTGGTACCAAGATTTAAGTTCGGCTTCGTTGGAGGGTTTCGTAAGATTTTCACCCTGGAGTCCACTACAAGGCACAAAAGTTAAGTCGCCCTCTCTGAAGCCTGCGTTTCGCGTTAAAAACGTGGCAAGCTTTGCTTTTATCTCATCGAATCTGTCCTTAGACCAGCCTACGGTGTCCAGTTTATTGACTGCGATAACTAGCTGAGTTACACCTGCAAAAAGTAAGAGGTTTACTTGTTCAGTTACATGAATTAGCAATACATGAGTTAGTAAATACTTAACTACGAGAAGATAATATTTATTTATATGACAAGTATTAGACTAATTTTTTGTGAGCACTTACCTAAGGACCTAACAAGCAATGCATGCTCCCTGGTTTGTCCTCCACTCTCGAAACCAGTCTCAAATTCTACCTTTTGTTGCATCCACTACGAGAACGGCAACGTCCGCTTGGGAAGCGCCAGTGATCATATTTGGAATAAAGTCTTTATGGCCTGGAGCATCCAACAAGTTAATAGTTTTGCTATCGGTTTCGAATTTTGACTGCGCGATATCCATCGTTATTCCCCGCGACCTATCAAAACGTTAACATGTTTCTTTACTTCAAGACAAGCATTTTGATTTTAACAAACAAAATTATGATAACAATAATAGTTATTGAATAATTTACCTTTCCTCCCCAGTCTCGTCAAGAACCCACGCGTACATAAATGATTGCTTCCCTAATTTCTTTGATTCTTGCTCGAACTTGTGCATCGATTTCTTGGGAACTTGACCTAGTTGAAACAATAGGTGGCCCATTAATGTACTTTTTCCTGCATCCACATGGCCAATCACTAATAAGTTGAGCAAGTCCTTTGAGCTGCCCCGCTCCTTAGAATATTCATTTATGGCTACTTCCGGCTTAAACTCTTTAGATCTGCAATCGTATATTTTAAATTAGTACTCGTTGTGGAGAAGAATTCCAAGCGTTTTTTGTATTTAAATATTATTAGCCTAATTATTTTTTTGCATACTTTGACTGCTGCTTTGCCGTCTCCGGTTTTGATACTGGAGAAGGACATCTCAAAGTCGCTTGAGTTTGCGGTTGCAAGCCCTCAGCACCACGGACAGGAGTCGTCGACCTCTCTCGCTCTTTACCTTTCGGAATATCGAAACCAACAGTTACAGCCGCCCCAGATGAGGCTGGGACAACCTTCAAGGGCGTAGAAGAGGAAGAAGACGAACTCACAGACGATGCTGATTTTGATGACGAAGCGGTTGGTCCTTCTCTTTTTGTTGGTTTGACCGGTGTACTCTCGACTTTAGCTGAAAACAAAGTGGTTAATAAAACTTTCTAATAATCAGCATATATTTGCCATAATACGCCAGAAAATTATGGCCACCGGATTATTGATATCACATTTATTTATACTACTAACTAAAACTTACTGTTCTTTAACTATTCTATTCTATTCATAACATTTTTAAACATATTTTTTAAATTAACACAAACTGTTGACTGTTAACGAAATTTTTTCAATACAAATTGAAAATAAATTGGTTATTTGAGCATTTTTAATTAACTTATGAGATAGAAGAATTTGTAGAAAAAATTGCGTATGACGGGAATGTGTTTGATTAGCCGTTAATCATGTGGAATGTGTGCCAAATTCAATTATGTTATGCCTTTAAAGTTATAGATAAACTGTTCGATATCGCTGTCATGAAGTGGGTTGATGTGTATTCGTGTTCCTGATCACTACTTGGTCGATGTCAATATCCTTTAACTCCAGATGAGGAAATAACTGATACCTACCTTCAGTAGATTAAAATAAAACCATAAATCAATGACACTTCACAAAACCACGAATTTAATTTTTCTTCTTGAGTCTACACGTTGGTGAAACAATCATCTTGAAAAATTAAAGCGATTTCATCAAAAAATTGCATAAATAGGTAATATTTTCTGTTATAAAAAATTTTGCAATTAATTTATTACTAATTTCACTAAAACTAGTCCTTCTAATTATAATTACTTTTTTTACATGCAGAGGTTTAATTTCAAATTACATTAAAGTATGTGTGATGTAATTAATAAATGTAATAAGTTGTCAATTGCGGAGCGGTAATTTACCGCCCCTTCGAGTAAAACGTAATCCAAATATCGACGGTTGCTTTTTTAATATGGACTCGTCAAAATAATCATCCTTAAACGGTACAGGAAAAACTGAGATCGTTTCTGTCTGTCCCCTCTTTCGACTTGACAAGATTCCGTGATCATATTCCGCCTTTGGCTTTGCTTTAAATTTTGACATAGATGAAACAACGTTTTTTGGGGGGTTAGAGGGTTGGGGGATAGGAGCAGGAGGGGGGCCTGCCTTATTATTGACTGAAACGCTTTTCTTGTTGTTGTTGTTCACTTTGGCATTATTGTTGTTGTTGGCTTTATCGGTTTCTTCAAAAGGTTTTACTACCTTTTCCACCTTCATGGGTATAATTGGAAGCTTTCCGAACGACAAAAGTGGATTATCAGTCAGACCTACTTTGCCGTTGCAGCTCGGCGAGATTAATGGAAACTTAGGTGAAATAGATCCTTGTGGGGTAAGTAAGGGATTTACAGCGAATCCATTTGGAACAGTCTTGCCGATGAGAGGATTTGACGAGAGAGTAGACGGTAAATTGTTTCGAGCGAAGATATCAATTGACGGTGACACCAGAATTTTCTTCAGAGGATTTTCTGAATTCTCAACACCAGGATTCAAAATGGGTATTGGGCTGGAAACTTGGTTTAGAGGTTTTAAAACCGAGTCTGCTTTCAGGGCATGAAGAGGGTTTTTCAATGGATTGGCTGGAAAGCCCACAGCTACCACATCCTTTGGCGGTTCCACACCGTTGGTTTTATGCATCTTGAGCGGGTTTTGGAAGGCGAATTCCGAAAGCGAAGTCTCAGGTTGTGTAAGTGAGGTAAAACACTTCTTGTAGTGATCGGACGCAATCGATTCTAACAACGACACTGGGGCAATCGTCGCACCTGCTATTGTATTTTGTGGCAGTAATGGATTGGCCAACTTAACCTCATTCTCTGCTTTTACATTAGGCTCTACTGTGGCTTTCTTTATCTTACTATAAGCAGCACAACCGTTAATGAATAACTTGTTAACATCTTACCTTAGCAAGTTTCCGATGTTGATTGAAAAATTCCACAACCACCGCAAAGCGCACCGACAGAATTTGGGATAGAAAAAAAATTAAGCTAAGTTAGCCAAAGTGTTATCAATTTGATAATAAAATTGTCTCCCCTTTACTAAAGTTTAGTTGAGTTTAAAAGCAGATATCGAGTACCTTTTACGGGGGGATCCTTAAGCTTCATAGGTTGAGGTTTTACTGCGGTGGCCTGCGCCTTAGGTTTCTTTGCTGCATCTGGAATTCATTTTTTTCAATTCAATTTTTTAAAATGAGTTAGTTTACGAATCTGATCAAAGTAAAAGATTTTAAGTTTAGATTCCAGTATATAAATTCTGTGTCATCAATCATCAAACTTACGAAACAATGTGCTCGGGTCGATTTGAACTCCACTCAGAAGACTATCTAGAGCTTTTTCTCTGTTGAACTTTGCATGGAGGACATGCGAAATGATTATGTAATCCGGGAAGCTATCTCCTCCGACAACATCGTGGATTTCATCCATACAAGATTTAAGCAAAATCTCTTCTTCAGGTACAAGATCTGCAACGGCTTCAGCAACCGCAGAATCTATCGTTAGAGAATCCAGTCGCTGCCTCGTTCTCTCCACGTGTGCGTCTCCCTCATCTTCAGGTTCCTCCGTTATATTATTTTCTGGAGCAAAGAACTGTGACATTTGTGCAGGTCCCTTCGAACGGTCGTAAAGAAACTGAGAAACTAAACAAAATGAAATCATATTTTAGCGTTAAATGCTGAACTGTAACGTACATTATCATTCACATAAAGCTTAAAGTACAAGCCATTATATTAATAATACTGGTTTATTCGTAACCTTACCACTGGGACTGGCAGGGTAATCATCCTCCACAGAATGTCCATACACATCATCGTAGCCCTCGTAGTCTGAACAATTTCAAAAACAAAAATGACACTTGAAATATTGTTATTTTCAAACTTATCCACAATCCTGATTAAATCATTTAACACTCTAAAAATGCATGAAACTTTACCATCATCATAGTTCATAGTCCTCACATTGCGATGTCGAGCCATGACGGAGAATTTGGTTTAAAAGTTGTTGAATTTTTTACCTGAAGTTCAAAAATATCACGCTGTCAAATGTCAATCACATAAATATAATTTATTCAATGCAAGTACAAAAATGAAATTCTCGTTCCACAACCAATTAGCTATTATGATGCATAAAGTGTCTCGTCAGGTAAATATTAAAACTGACTCAAGCACAAACCAAATTAATTAATCATGTAACAATCACTTTGTCAGAAATTGGGTGAGTTTAAAACTTACTGAGAACTCCTATTTTTGCAACAGCTGTTTAGCACAGACACGAGAATAGACTATTAATAAAATTACTACTGCATTAAATTGTTACATAGTCAAATATTTAGGTGCTGCTATTGAATTGAATAAAATCTGATTTGCCACACACAGTTCATCTGATATTTGAACACAATGAACACCTGTTAATTTAATGGTCTTTGTGTTTTGTCGTTTTTTTCTAACTTGGACTTCATTCAAAGTATAGCAAGCAGAAGAACTTGGAAACGAACTTATTGTAAAGCCCTCTTCCCTACCTTGCTTACTGTCCTCCTTCGTTCCCATGCTATATACGCTCGGCAATTAAACATAGTGGGAAAAATGTCTTGTTCTTGCAATGAGAAGTAGATAAGCAAACTTACTACCACCTTTCTTAATCTCAATACCATTCTATACCTTGTATGTACAACAAACTAAGGGTACGTAGTATTTACCTTCGTTTCGTTTTTCCACGAATATGCCAATATTAAATTTACCAAACCGGAATTTTCGTTTTGTGACAAAACGATGAAAGACAAACCTTATGTCTAATTGATGCTTTCAAGTGCCATACCTGTATCCTGTATCTGTGCATCAGTTTCATTAAGTTCATCTTTTGGGGCAACGTGAGAATCATGAATATCATTGACAGCGGAGTTAGAAGTGTTAGAACGTTAGATAGAAGTGGGACATGTTCAGATTTATACCGATGATTAACATAAATCCATTCTATAATTAGCTAATTAGTCCAGGGTTTGCTTTAGCTCTTTCCCATCTGCGATCAATTTTGGCGACCGATGAACTTGGCCAAAGATACGGATGCATTAGTTGAGGCAGAGTTTATTTCGGACCTTGAGATTAGGACATTGTGTTTTATGCGTTTGGGACTCATCATCATTTAAATTGTTTCCATTCAACCCTTCGTTTTTCATTAGCGTATCACAGCTCCAAGTACATACTAAGTGTTGTCACGTCCCTCATTAAGAATTTGCGCAAATGTATCAAATGAATTATGACATTTTTATTCCTATTCATTGTCCGGCACGTAGATTCAAATAAAAATTGCTAGTGCGGAGAAATGGTTCTGGACTCTGGATGACCATCACGGTCAAAGGGACATATCTCATTGATGAACTGATTTTTCCAAGTGATGTTTAATACGCTAGCGGCTTAAAACTAAAACTGAAGCGATCGAAATGTTGAGCTCGAGAGTAATCTGCAAGTTCATGCAAATTGTAGCGTCAGTAGTAATCAAGCAAATTAAGAATATTTATGTATCACGCAATTCATCTCTGGAAGCTTCGTGTTAACACGTAATCAATTACGAAGTTTCCTTTCGCGTCATTAAGGGTCATTTATGCAAGTACATAAGTCGATTCACACTCAAGAAATTAAGAATATTTATGTATCACGCAATTCATCTCTGGAAGCTTCGTGTTAACACGTAATCAATTACGAAGTTTCCTTTCGCGTCATTAAGGGTCATTTATACAAGTACATAAGTCGATTCACACTCAGGAGGAGCAGCAATAATTATTTTGGTGACTGCACCGTGAAACGAATCATTACACTATCAGAAGCGCTGGAGATTTCATCACTCTCTCTCCAGTACGACTTTTAAGCTCATATCGAATCGCACTCTCGATTTTATGAATTTAAAAGAACGAATAATTTTTTTACTGATTTCGCTGATTGAAATTTCTAAAAATGTGGAAGACTTTCTTACTCCTGAGTGCAGTTTTCTTCATAGCTGCCCAAGGTTGGCATATAAGGAATAATTGCTTTTTACGAATATATTGCCATTTGTTTGTACCGGAGTTTCATACTTACTCTCACATTGCCCCGTATTTTCTAACCTTAAGGTATTCCCAAGCCAGACCAGAGTCTTCGGCTGGAGGAAGACGCAAAGCCAGCAGCATTAAATTTGGACCCAATAATTGAAAATGAGATTGACTTCGTAACGACTACAACCGCTGCACCTCCCACGCGAAGGAAAACTCCACAGGGGACGGAATCTGACAGAACGAAGCTTTTGGGTGAGTTGTTGAACAAATACAACAGACGTGTAAACCCTGACAATGTCCGATTGGAATTTGGAATAAAACTTGATCGACTTCCGAGTGGTAAGGGAATCATAAAAGTTTATATCTGTATTTGGAATATGATGAAACAATTTACAATGCATGACTTATTATTATCAAAAGCGAGAAGATAGGAACGCCCTAGAGAGCTACGTGTGGCTTCGACTGGTAAATCAAGTTCTATTAGCTTTCATTTTTGGTTTTGAAACATAATTTTGAAGACTATCTATAAGGTCTATGCTTTTTTAGGCATGGACCGATACGCGACTTGCCTGGGATCCCAAAGAGCACGGAGGTGTGGAAGTTCTCAGACTTGATTCGAATGCATTGTGGAAGCCAGATGTGACATTGTACAACAGGTATTTTAAAGAACATTCACCTCCTTACCTTAACTAATACTTATACTAACATCGAGAGTAATCACATCGATATTAAAAACGAAACCAACCGATTTTAAAAATGTTTAGTGTGGATCCTGTCAACATGATCAATTGCTGGGATTCTAACACCGTCATTTACCCCCAGGGAAAGGTCCTGTGGGTACCTCCATGCAAAATGGTGAGGTGATCATTTTGAGTAAAATATCTTGCAATAGTAAAACTACTTAACTAACTAATCGTAGGTAATGCGATGGATGGACAATATCTATATATCACCTAAAAAATGTTCTTGCAGACTTCGCAATGCAACCTGAGCTTGAGAAAGCATCCATATGGAAATCAAGAATGTTCCATGAAGTTTGGAAGCTGGACGTTTGACGGAAACGTTTTGGATTTGCAGTACCGATTTTAAAAATGTTTAGTGTGGATCCTGTCAACATGATCAATTGCTGGGATTCTAACACCGTCATTTACCCCCAGGGAAAGGTCCTGTGGGTACCTCCATGCAAAATGGTGAGATGAACATTTTGAGTAAAATATCTTGCAATAGTAAAACTAACTAACTAATCGTAGGTAATGCGATGGATGGACAATGTGTACATATCACCTAAAAATTGTTCTTGCAGACTTCGCAATGCAACCTGAGCTTGAGAAAGCATCCATATGGAAATCAAGAATGTTCCATGAAGTTTGGAAGCTGGACGTTTGACGGAAACGTTTTGGATCTGCAGTTTTATAATGGGGTAAAGTGAAACGGCACACGTAATATGCTGGAAAATTGTTTAGTTGATCAAAAAACTGGATGCTTTCACTTTTTCATGTTTGAATTTCAGACGAAAGGGATCGATCTGTCTCAAATTATGAACTCATCGGGATTCGAGGTCGTTTCTACAACGGCGGAAAGAAATGTGAAATTCTACCCGTGCTGCATCGATCCAGTTCGTACTCTTTTTTGTCAACCCTTTAATAANTCGAGGTCGTTTCTACAACGGCGGAAAGAAATGTGAAATTCTACCCGTGCTGTCAAGATCCAGTTCGTACTCTTTTTTGTCAACCCTTTAATAATACTTACTCTTTTAACTTCTCAAATAATCCCTTGGCTGAATGTTCAAGCTTTTACCTTGAGAGGAAATTACAATTCTCTGTGATTTTTTTTATAATTTCACTAGTACCCGGATTTAACGTACAACATTACAATTAGACGAACTCCAGCGGAAGAACTCTTCCACCGGTTGGCTTAAAATAGTCATCTTAATGAAAGCCATCGTAAGGACAACTACAGACAACGACTCGGCAAGTATAAATGAATTGAAATGACTGGAAAACTAACCTTTTATGTTTAAATTCATATTCTCTTTTCTTTTTAAATTTTTTATTAACGACTTCTCTTGTTAAAATGCAACTAAAACAATAATAAATTATCTATCTGCAGCACACCTTCCTCGATGAGATTCGTATGACTTATTTGTGAGTATTGAAGTTAACGGCGGAATATTTTATGAAAAGAGATTGATCTCATATAATTAACAGCCTTATTCGTCCGGTCGTAATCCACAAGGTCTTTTCAAAATATTTTCGTTGATATGAGTCCATTTTGTTGCAACTAGAAAAAGAAAGGAAAATATATCGTTAGTATATGAATAAGTGCACATTCTTTCAATGCCCCGTAAAACCATCACGAATATATGTAAAACTTGACAGCCTTAATTGATCACATTACTTACTCCATTTATGGCCCGTGATGACGGGACATGCAGCATGAAGCATTCGCTCATCAATCTCGCCGTTTTTCAAATTCGTGTACCAAAGTACTGCCGAATTTTTTACTGGCTTTATATGGATTCCAAGTAGGGGAAAAGCTGTTAGTCCTCCTTTCTCCACTTCATTTAGCTGCAATGTGTTGAAGTAATAATGACATCTTTAATATATCAATGAATATTAGGCTACTTATTGTTTAGAAGAATTGGCTCACATAAACTAAAAACGTTGTCACCCGATCACCTTTCCCACCAAATTCTGGGTCGTTAGGCCCTCTCTAGAAAATTTAAAACACATTTCCACTTCCCCGTAAAAATCAGAGAAAATCATAAAATCGTCCATTAAATAAAAAATTACCGAATCAAAATGTGGTTCGACATGACCGCCAAACGCATATGCCGCAACTTGCAAAGACTCCGCAGCAGCTCTACCAACAACATTTAGTCCCGTAATGAACTCAACAGTTTTCGAGATTGGAGCTTTAGGAATCTCTTGGTCTTCAAACCACGCGTACGCTGCAGTTCTCGGGGTGGCATCTTCAGGCATAGGAGCTCTCTCCAGGTCATAGTACGATAAGCTTTTCAAATACGATACCCATTTGTCACTGAAGATATCATACATCTGAATAACTGGAGGTTCATCATTAAGCAGTTCAATTTTCAGTGGGTTAACTGTCCAGTA